>CAJNOQ010002354.1:0-24758 GCA_905250885.1 Didymodactylos carnosus | reverse complement strand
AATAACTAAACTTCAACAAACTAAAAAGTGCTGCATTTTTGAATTTCTTTAACCTTACTAAAATTTCATATTTTCGAATTTATATAGTCTGCACTGAACACTGATCATTCGAACTGATGTTACCTGTTACATATATGTAACAGGTATCCTTATAAGGGTACGTTCCTTATGTAAGGCGAACGACGATATGAGGAGGCTGTCGGTCGATAGCTCAGGTTAAAACGTTGATACGGAATTACATAATAACCTGTTTTGGCTGAACAGTTCATGCGGTATGAATTTTTTAATGTTATGGTGACCAGATAGGAATATCAGAATAACGGTTTCAGTCCTATACGGTATACTTCGGAAAGAATATTGTCGAAATAATAAAAAGTATTCGTCGTGGTAATATGACAAATTATTCAGAGTACCGATGAATAGGTTTTGATAAAATCGGGACTTTAAGTATTTTAGGAAAGACTTTGCCAATACATCGGCCAAAGCTGGCACCTGATCGTCTGTCATTTGGCTGAGTTGTATTTCATACGTATGGACAAGTCAAATGAGTAAACACCCCGTTTTTACAATTTTATAAACCGTTTCGTTAAAAAGTTAAACACCGGTTTACTTTCACATAAGTAACCTTTTTAGAACAATTTTCATCTTTTAGTGGTGCTCAGTATTAAGCAAATTTCTCAAAGACAGTTGAAGAAATATTTTTTGTTTACTATGTTTTGAAAGAGGACTGTTAGAACTATGTACACATAGGAAAGCATTTTTGTCACAAATTAGTTTTTTATTGAAAATAATTATATTTTCGAAAATGTTTAGTATTTTGGGAGGATGCTTTCTCATAGTGCCTGCTTCCATCATCATGGTAACGTTTTTTCAAGATACTTTTGACAGTATTTTGAAGATCTAAAACTACAATTGTGGCAAATAAATTACTTCACAGCAAAGGCGCAATCAGGAGTTTTGGCTATTGGGTCAACCCCCATTAGAACGAAAAAAATCAACTGGGCCAAAAGCCTATTTTTCAAGTCTGCAGCTGAGGACATCACAAAGTTCAAAATGTCATTGAGCGGAGGCTGGAAGTGCGTCACCCCTTCTCCTGTAGTTGCGCTCCTGCTCCTCAGGTCTTGTAAAGGGCTTTTTATTTCAAGAAATATTCTTCGTTGTGAAACTCACATTTGGATCTGTGCTTCGTCATTTATCGGCAGGCATCTCAAGTGAAAGATAAATGCTATATAGCACTTTAAGGCTCTTTTAATTCTCCACAAAATTCACTATTTGAGTTTCTCCAATGCTCAGGAGCAAAATAATTTATAACAATTTTTTCAAAATACGGAGTTAACATAAGGTAACCATTAAGTCCAAAAATTCGTAACTCTATCAAATATACAAAACGTAGGTGAGCAACAAAAAAGTCTGAGAAATTTGCTAAAGACTAGGGCTGTGACTATTAATTCTTACGGCTATTTCTGCAGTAGGACTGTGACAGTCACCAGTTACCGTTACCACCTGTACCGTTACCACCAGTAACTGTTGAACACATGCTGGACAGTTACCGTTACTTTTAACTGGTCGTTATTAGGCCTCTGACAGTAGGCGGTTCTCGTTCAATAAACGGGAACGGTTTTTCAGTTTCCGTTCCGAACTAGGAACGGTTCAGCAGTTCACGTTTCTAGGAACTAGGAACGATTCACCAGTTCTGGTTTCGCGAACAGAAACCACAGTTCTTTTTGAACTGGAAACTGCTCAGTGTCCTTTTGTGATTGTTGATATATCATGTATTTCACTTCGCAAGCATAAGATTTTACTTGTAACAGTAACTGATCACCCGTTACCGCTACCAAATTCGGCAGCTGTTCAACAGTTACCGTTGCCGAGTGACTATGGTAGCGGTAGCTGGTACCAGTCACAGCCCTACTAAAGACTGAGATATAATTCAACCAAACGGCAGACCATTAGTACGGAGAAAACGTTGGCTTTCTCATGGAGGCTCTCTTAAACCATGTTCTTTTCAATCGCAAAGTTAAAAAGAAATTAAGTTGACTCTACGTACGCATTCTAGAAAATTTGGATTTTGTCACAGGGGAAGTTTTTTAGATTAGAGTTTGCCAGCGAAATGTTTTAAACAAAGCAATCGTCTTAAAAACTGTTGAAATTACATTTTGAAAAAAGAAGTTTTAAATAGCTCTTCAAGTTTTAAAACTTTCAAATTAAAAATATAAATTCGAATTTTTTTTTAAAACTTTTTTAAAACAATAAGCATTTTTAAATAAAGTGAAATATATACCAGGTACAGCATTCGTAAGAGCGTGAAATACTGAATTAGTGTATGGAATCTGACGATGTTTCTACTTAAACAGAAGTTTTTCAAAAATCCGGTTAAAAATCAATAAACGTGCATCACACAGTTATTACACAGTTAATATACTGCTACATGGCACGTTGGTTTAGATCATTAATAAAATATAATAAGCAGTCTTAAATAGGAATGCACTCGTTTCAGTTAAAAAGCAGTTAACTGTAATTGCTGAACTATAGAACTGTAAAACTTTTACAGCTAAAAACTGCCACAGTTAAAAGTGATACATTTGAAAATCGAAACTGAGAAAAAATTTATACGAGAGATAGAATATCGAAAAAGAAAATTCATATATTTTTGCTCAGAATATTGTGTCATGTTCTTTTATGGGTTTTCTGAATAAACTCGAGTTATCAACCAGTTACATACCGTACCTGGTATTTTTTTCACTTTATTTAAAACGTCGTTACAAAAGTCTTAAAAAGCCTTGAGTTTAAATTTTTGAAATAAAACTTAATAATCAAAAAGGTGAGTTATTTAACTTATGAAAGAATTTTTTCAAAATGTATTTTAAACATTTCTTTATTTGGTGGCATTATACTCATATTTGTATCGCAAACAACGTTTTCGAGCAGCCATAGTTTTCTAGAAAGTATAATTAGAGTTAAGTTAAAATATTCTTGTATTGGTTATTAGAGGGCGTAGTTTAAAACCCTTAAAAAGTCATCCATCTCGTAGTAACGATTACACTATAGTTCCATTATTATATAATATAACTATAACTATTTGATACGTATAGTCCAAATAGCACTTCTTGACGTGTGTTCCTTCCAAACTGAACAGGTCACTTTTAAAATTATGAAATCATTGCCGAAACTCAGTATTGAAACAATATTTTGCCTTAAAAGTTTTAACAAATACTCCTTGCTTTATACATAGTATTTTTGTAAACACAATATTGACTCTTAAAAGTGCGTTGTTCTTGATCATTTTTGTCAAAGCGAGAAAATAAGTATGAAAAATCGCACATTAGCTTAGCATTAAATTACTATTATCCATTTCAGAATACAATGTGTGTGGATTTTTGGATAGTCTTCTAACACACCGTATTAAACAAGAAAAAGACATCATTAAATTTTCGGTCACAACATGATTATAGTTCAACATAATTATGTTATAGGAAGACTAAAGAATAAAACATACCTGGTTTTATGGATTGATTTGTATTATAGATATTTTTCTATAGATTGATAGAATTCCTGCCCGCGTCTAATTCCCCTGTAGAAAGGATTTGTTTATCACTTAGTACTTGTTACCTACTATCCACTTAACAATTACGACATTTATTTTCCATTGTCATACCTGAATTCTGTTCGCACTGCACAGTTTGTCCTCACCACCACCGAAAACAAGCTTGATTTGCTAAAGTCTAAGAACTCAGTCAAATTTGACTAGTCATATCGGTCCGTCTCAAAACTGTACCTTTTATGTATAGTTTAACAGAATATGAAAAGTAACATTGACTAACTCAGTTCTCTTGTGAATTTCAAAATAGGATTTTTAAAGAATTATTCTTTAAAAACGAGTATAACTTCTTTTATCATTAAAAAGTAGCTCTTAAGTTCCGGTAGTTTTTCAGCAAAAAAAAGTTGCACTAGAATTTCTGATAAGATGATGCACGTTTTTTTAAACAGATCCATTTTCCATATAATTTTTTCAAATTTTGAATCTTAATACTGTTTTAACGAGTAAATAATTAGGGAAACAAACCATGCTATTATCCATTTCAAAATACAAGGCAGTCCATTGTTTTTATGAATAGCCGACAGGTAGGTCCCCGGAAATTACCTGTAGTGTCCGAACCATGATAGGCAGAGCAAGATGTGGGGCTTGTGCCGGGTTTTTGCTTCGAAAGATGCACAATGGTATACCTTGAATAAGATTCAGTTAACATAGACTTTTGGTCCGGGATGAAAATCAAGGATAAAAATCTCGCATTCGATTCATAGTCTGTTTGTAATTGATTATCATGATAAAAGAGTACGCATTTACTCGTAGCGACTACGCCTCAAAAGAGATATAATATAAATTCTCATGGGAGATACAAATTCATATTTTGGTTACTGGACTGACGAAGAAATGTTTTTAAGTGCCCCATCGATTTTTCAACGAAAGAGGGTTATAGATTATCGATGATGCTGATTCCGAATATGAATATGAGAGCTGTCTTTATGGCTTCGAAGATCCGGTTTTCTGGAAAATCAGTTTTACAGCAACTCTAAAAAACAGCCAAAGCATTTCTTAATGAGCCATGCTTGTAGTTCGCACATTTCTGATTAAAATGAGACCCCTTACAACTCTACATGACCTTTCTTTGCAAAGTTATACAATTTACAAGAAAAGCCCTAAATTAATTTCTTCTTACGTCTGTAGCTTTGCGTTGACAATGAATATTTAGGACTTTTTTTGTAAATTGTATAACTTTGCAAAGAAAGGTCATGTAGAGTTGTAAGGGGTCTCATTTTAATCAGAAATGTGCGGACTACAAGCATGGCTCATTAAGAAAAGCTATAGCTATTTTCAGAGTTTCTGTAAAACTGATTTTCCAGAAAACCGGATCTTCGAAGCCCTAAAGGCAGCTCTCATACTCATATTCGAAATCAGCATCATCGATAACCTATAACTCAATAGGTTTCGTTGAAAAAGCGAAGGGGCACTTAAAAACGTAAAAAAAAGTGAAATAAAATGGCTTCCGTAAGAACTTTCTTAGCTAGTCAATACCTAGTCAAAAAAAGGTCAGAAGTAGGAGTATGAAGGTGTACTTCGTTTTCGGGGCCCGCCTTTTGGGAAATAGATTTTTTTTTGGAGTAGTCTAGAATACTCCTCAAAAAAGGAGCACTTCGGAGGACTCCTTTTTACAAAGGGCAGCCGAGGCACTGCAGAACACTTCAAAAAAAGTTTAGTTTTTGAAGTATTCTTTTTGAGAACATGCACTTCGAGTACTCCGGAGTAATTCTTAACAAAGGATTATCAAGAGTACTTCTTTCTTTTTTTCCAAAAAGAGTGCTTCATCATACTCCTCTTGATATTTTTTTTGACTGGGTAGCTGCTGATTGTTTTTTTCAAATGGGCCTAGAGAGCTGCTATTACTATTATAAATGCTTTATAGTAGGAGAAATTTATTGTAATAAAAATCAGGACGTCGCTGTTCAAAGTATTTTCACGCAAATTGATTTTAGAATCGAGACTCTGGAGAAGTGCACAAATAATGGCCTCTGTTCTTCATTTTTGAGAGTGGCATTTTTTTATTATTGGTCGCCATACTGGCGTCCAAAGATACCTGAGGCATCGTCTTTCAAGAAGCGTCTCAAAATGGTTCTTTGTGGGGGAACAAAGAAGAAAATAAAAGTCTCGTTAAAATATAGAATTACTGAAAATCTCAGCTCATCGAACAATACCTACAGGGCCTGGCTAGCATCTTAGAGCAGAGGATGATCCTGCCCAAAAAAACTTTTGTTCTTCCCAAAAGAGTTTGTTTTGAAGCGCGAAGCCTTACCGACAATACTGGGTGAGACACCCAAGTTACTACACGTTTGAAAATTCAGCTTCTACATGCTATAAGACGTATGAAAAATTTTATGCGATGGTAGAAAAAAAAACTTTTCTAAAATCACGAGGCTGGTGATCACTTCCCGTAACTGCGCCTCCTCTTTTAATCAATTAAGAAGTATCTCTTTTGAGACACGAATATTTTGGCAAGAAATTGCGTTTGTCAAAAGAGATACATTATCTCTCATTTCCATATTCCAAATAAAAATCAAATTAAATATGAGGTAGAAGTAATCGAGATTATCTTAAACGGTAATTGGTACTTTAACTGGTTCAACAAAAAAAACTCCGCTACTCGATTTAGCTTAACTTTGAAGATAAAAGAGTCTCATAAAATGTTCAGTGCTGTATGGATCAAATTTCATTGTTTCAAAATGTGTATATAACATTGCTCAAAGCAATGTAGCCTGACTCTTCAGAAAATTATCATGGATTTTATACGAAAGCAAACTCAACAAAGCACTTCTACCAGACCGTTCAAAGAGAATCTTTTCTAACGTCAACGTCGGAAGTTGGATTATATTTTGTTTTAATGTAGAAAAAAATGAAGTTTATATTGTTATTTTTGTTATAGTTCTTGTTCAAAATGATAAAATACAAGTAGAACTGGTTCAAAAAAACGGTATACCATTGTTAATCGATTGTGCATGTGAATCAAAATTTGATGCAATGACCATTCAACAACCATCTTTGGAAAATTTATTGACAATGGCATTTGTTCCAAATGCTGCTGAAATACTAATAAATCATCCAGATTTTATTCAATATGTAAAACAGAAACTATTAACATCATCAGATAATACTGAGCTAAATGTAGCTGATGGTTTAATGTGGAAATTGAAAAAAGAACCAGAAAAATTATTAAAAGAGAAAGAACATAACTCATCTGAGAATGCTGGAAAAAAGTTTGAATACGATATAATGTTGAGTTATTCACATATCGATATGGAAATGTGTGACAAAATATATAATCGTCTGACAAACGATAAATTTAAAGTTTGGCGTGATAAAGTAGAAATGTATGGCTCATATATGGACCGAATGGCTGAAGGTGTTGAAACATCAGAATTTGTAGTTATTTTAATGTCAGATTCATATAAAAAAAGTCAAAATTGTCGAGCCGAAGCAATATATGCACGTGAAAATAAACGTCATATAATACCGTTAAAAATTCAAGAAGATTATAAACCAAACGGTTGGTTAGGCATTCTAGTAGCCGATTTAAACTATGTTAATTTTGCTCTGAAAAATTTCAACAAATCATATGAAGAATTAATTACACAATTTCAACTGTATCGAAAACCTAGAAAGATAGACTCAAAATCAGATGACGTTAAACCACCAGAAAGTTCCCATGAAGAAAAACGCCCAAAGTCATACGACATTCCAACAACAGCGGATTCTTCTACAATTCAAGACAATTTCTTTGAACAACGTCTTATTGAGTCATGGACAGAAAAAGATGTTCGAGACTTTTTAACAGATAAACACCTTGAAGTAATGATTCCATCATGTAGAAATATGAATGGATCCCAATTATATCAAATGTATAAATCATGCGAAAAGAATAATTCAGATATGTTTAAACAATTAAACTGCCAATTAGAAAGAACAAAAAACAAAGTTTTATCACATCATGACTATTATCAATTTTTAAGTGAATTAAAAGTGTTTGTGCCAGTAATCACTAGCAAAAATTCTACTGTTATCTCGAGTTCCTGTGTTATAATATGATGAAATATATTTTCTCCATGAAAATTTTTCCATTTGATTCCTTATAACAAATTATTTTATACATTTTCAGAGACGTTGCAAGAGAAAGCGGCCATCACAGTAAAAACTTTGAACAGATAAAGTTATTTGAATGGAACTTCGATACAATCTTGTAATTTTAACTGTGTTTAAAGTTTAATATTTTAACTCTGATGATGAATCGATGATTCATTCATTAATAAAATAAAATAAAATAAGAAAAAAAATTTAGCTGCAATTTATGATAAAATAGAAACTTTTATTTTAAAAGTCTTGCCATTAACAAAAGTCAATAGATTATAATAAAAGTTAAATTTAAAGTTGGTAAATAACAGATGTAAAGTCCCCAAGTGATTCATGGCTTTTACTTTGAAACCTCCTTGGTCTTACGTAATTCTCGAAGCCGGCATTCATTTTTGCTGATATGGGTTTATGTTATGGATCTATGGAAACCCAGCCTCTGAAGACCTGTCTTAAACTCCATGGTGAAGAGATTCTAATCTGTGCAGATAGTAGAGTGTGTCCAATATAGAAGAACATTTTTCGACTTGTCAAGTAGGTTCTGGCTGGGGTATGAAAATTTTACCAACGATTCTATGAGAACTTGAAACAGTTTCGTATTTTGATTCATAGAAACCTCATATCCCGGCCAGAACCTACTTGACAAGTCGGAAAACGTTTTCTTGTGATTGTGACTGATTCCCATTTTATATTTCAGATAAATAAGAGGAAGTCAAAACTTTTGAGCTGGTTTTGATTTTCTGCGTCAAAAATCTCTTACAGACCACTGAGCAATTGAAAGAAAAATTTATTTACAGTTTAGAGTGATAAGGCTTGGCATAATTTTGTACCAGTATCATATCAATTATTGTTGTTGTCCTTAATTTGAAAGCATAAAAGTAATTTTAAAAATAATGCTGTGTTGTTGCTGTAAATAAGAGAACAAAATGCTGCTGATTTCTCAGCACTAATGGAGATAAATATTATGCTCAGGAGATATAAATACAGAAAACTGCTGAACCTCATTACAGTTTTAATATTAATTTAATAATAGGGTAATTTTTTCGCAGTGGCACGTATTCCGGAACCCACAGAAACTTCTTGAAGAGTAGTTTGAAAATTTACGTCTGAATACTGTGGTCCCTGGTCGTTCTTAACATATTTTCGTAGCATGATAGATGTGTGAGAGAATATTGAGAGTTAAAACTGTAATGAGGTTCAGCAGTTTTTTGTGTTTATATCCATTTTTCTCCGACTAAAAATGGCTTAACCATGCGTAAAATACTGAGAAAAGTTTGTGCCTGGTTATAATTACCCCAGGTTGCTCTATTTATTTTTAAACAATAGAGAAAGAGAAGAAAGAGAAACGCTTTAGGGTTAATAAACACGGTAGCGTTGTGCACTTATATTTATTCTTTTCTAATAGAAAAAGTAAAAAAAATTCAAAGAATATCGTTAAGAAAATCGTCTTCTGCTACAATGATTAATTTTCATTCTATACGACATCCAACAGGCCGACGACCTCGCAACTATAATTGGTATTGGACAGAGATATAACCTGACCAATACCAATTATAGTTGCGATGTCGTCGGCCTGTTGGATGCCACCAGACGCCCGGTCCTGGTCCGGTCGAGACTTATCAACCGGCCGGCTGGACCGGTTCTGGTCAGACTGCTGGACCGAGCCGGTCAAATTAGCTTTTAACTAGAAAATATGACAGGAAAAAGCGTATTTATATCGAACGGAAAGAAATATCACCGGTCGCTTACTGGTCAAATTTTTTGAAAAATGGTCGGTCAGTCGGCCAGTTCGCTCCGGTCTGCATATGTTCGCCGGTCACCGGCCGGTACCGGTCATGATTTTGTTGACCGGTTACAACTCTGGTATTGGAAAATCAGTGCAGATTTCTGCCGAGAAGATGTCGATGATTCAGTTTTCGATTCTGAATCCGAAAAACTTTGTTTCAAGTATTGAAACTAAAATGCGAAAAAGTTACGGCCATTTTTTTTTGAAACCTGATGGTTTTGGGATTTTTGAAAACTTCCGAGTTTTTTTAATTTTTTTATCGGTCCTTTTTTCTTCTTATTGTGATTATTCTAAACCATTTCAATAATCAGTGAATAAACTTTTGAAATCACTCTTCAGTGTGTCTTCTATGTTTTTAACGTACTGGTAGTCACTTAGTATACCTTTTATTAGATGTATATATGTGGAAACAGAAATTGACTAGTTAGAAGATATGTACACAGATTCATTTCTCAATTCTGTCTACAAATAAAAAAAATATGGCGCCGGATAACTATTTACAATGAAAAATGTTCGAAGTCCAAGACACATGTTTCTTCCACTTGTGAAACTCATATCGCAACAATTTGGACGGTTGTTTAAAAGTAGAACGTGAAATGGTCCACATTAAGTACCCAGAGAACCCGTTTTCAGAACGTCTCTACGTTACGTAGTTCTGTAGATCATACGAGTCACTTTTTGCAAAAAAAACGATGACTAAACAAGAAAAAAAAAAGAAATCCCTGAATAAATACAAAATGTCTATCGACATAATAAAACGAAACGAGAGGAGAGGTGGAAACAAAGTTTATTTATCGTGTTTTAAACTATTTGTTTTTGCATCATACTAACATTTTCTAAAAAATTTTCCAGCCAGAATCAGTTCGGCTCAATAGTTTTTGGACTGGGACCAGTTCGAACCATTAAACTTTTTAAAAACTGGGACCAAATCGGACCAGATGGATTACGATTGGGTCGATAGATCTGATCGAAAAAATTCAAAACTATGCTGATCGATAGAGCATTCAATTCTCTACAAAACGGCTTATCTTTTTCGAACTTCAGATGTTTAGACAGGTTTTAGAGCTAAAAGAGTTTTCTGAAAAACCAGTTTGTTTTTTGAAAATTTTGGAAACGAATTCAACAGAAATTTTAACTATCAATAGAATTTAAAATTTCTTTTGAATTCGTTTCAAAAATTTCAAAAAACAAACTGGTCTTCCAGAAAACTCTTTTAGCTCTAAAACCTATTCTAAGCATCTGAAGTTCCAAAAAAATAAGTCATTTTGCAGAGAATGGAATGCTCTATCGATCAACGTAGTTCATTTAATCAAGAAAATGTCTAGGTGAGGACATTGAAATTTAAATTTTTATGTTGAAGTTTTAATTTTTATAAATTCTAAAATTAATTTTCATGATCTTACAGTTCCGTTTCTCACAGTTCCAGTTCTCAACAGTTCCAGTAACTGTAACTGGTGCATACCTAGTTTCAACATAGAGTTTTTATGATTTTTCTAGTAGTTGAACACATAACAATTCAAAATGAAAAAACTTTTTAACACTTATTGTTTGCGGCACCATACACAAAAATTCATTTAAATTTATACTATTTTTGTTTATATCTATCTTCTAAATCATGTAAATGATTATTACGATTAGCATATAATTTCTTTCGTAGCGTTAAACTAGTTTGCTTTGTACAAAGTTTTTTAATAGGTAGTATTGTTGATTAACGAATGATTTTGTTTTCAAATTTAAAATTGCAGTAGACCCAATGTATAAAAAGAAAAAAAGAACAATCTCTGATGTGGTTGATTGTGTCTTAATTAGCTTAATGAGTTTAAACGATAATGAGTTCAAAATCATACAGTAGGGAGAGAAAGATTTGGGCTACAAAATGAGGCATTTTTCAACTGATTTTCTCTAAAGCTTACTTAGCAGTCAATTATTAATTAAAACTTCATGTATTTGAATGGAGTATCTCTTTTTCCCCCGAATGAGGGAAAAGAAGACACTTCGCATTTTGGACTTGGTTGAAAATCGGTCAGAGATTTGTAGAAGATTTTTATATTAACCTGTAGAAAAATGTTCGCTCTATCATCATGTTCAACAGTAAGTTTTTGGGATCAAAAATGACTGAGAACTAATAATTTTTATAATTGCACCTATAACTCAATGTTTTACAACGGATAAAAAAAGCTGTCAGCGAACCAAGAATCAGACTTAATTGATTCTAACTAAACATATAGTCTCGACGATACAATAATAATTTAATTACTGTCGACGAAACAAGAATGGATCCAAAATTTTATTTTGATAGAATAAAATGAAGGTTTAGGATAGAGATGCGCAACAAAAAATAACCCTTGCAGCATGAATGATTCGCGAATGGAATAAGGACGGTATCGAAATATCATTTACATGAGAAATAAGAACAATGGGTTACTTAAGCAGATCGTAATAAAAATTACCAGCACACATTCAAAAGTAGGTGTTAGATAATTGACACTTCATTATTGGACTACGTCTAGAAATAATAAAACTACTTGAGAAAGGAAATAAAGGTACGACAAACACTTGAAATATAAGCAGTACAATTATCCGAGCTGTGTTCGTTATCTAAAGCGTTTTATACTCTAGTTGTCGAACCTCTTATCTCTATAAGTATATTGCAACAATTAATTGATTTGAGAAATGAATGTGCTTAATATACTTTTTCTACACGTGTGTTATTTCTCTAGTCCTCGTTCTCTTTCTTTTTCTGCTCACTTAAACATTATTTTTTTCTCAATGCCATTTTTAGTTTATTGCATGTCGTTAAATTTATAACTATGTAAAGGTTGTCAATGTGTTCTTGGTATAATGATACCTCGCATTGGAACAGTATGATGTATCATTCACTTATCGGTATTCCTTTTCCTTTGGAAAATAAGGCTTAGGCATGGCTTAAGTTTAACGTCTAAGATGCGTCTAACTTTAAGCTAACGGAGTTTAAAATTGATAAAGCAGGACAACTCAAGTGAGATGTTTGACTTCTATCTAAATTTCTCGTAAATATTAGCATACTACTCTCTAGAAAAAATGGTTCCCTACAATACTAAGGTCTCGTGGGTCCTTTCTGAACTTTTAATGGTTTCTCGTTTTTATACTGAATCTCTAGGAGTTTTGTAGATCAAAAGGTTTTGTGCTTAATGTACGAAAGAGCACACAAGGTTTCTTATTTAAATTGGAAAGTGCAAAAAGGTTTAGTATTTAATTTGAAAAATGTAAAAAGGTTTCGTATTTACTTTCGACCACAGATTTAATTAAAGCAACTCTTTGTACAAAACCTGTTTAGATTTTGTGCAACAACATTCATTTTATTTTTCGCTACTGTTGGCGGAATAAAACGCATATGAATATATATGTTTTTTTTTGTCTAAAAGTAGTAAAAAACAAGACAGGTCTATTCTCAAAAAAGCTTTGACTGAAAAAAAAAAGCTTTGCTTTGAACTGAAGAAAAAGTTTTATTATTATTTATCTGTTTTATTTCGTTCTACACATTTGTATTTCTTTTTATCTGTTATTTGAATATCGTCTGTTACATTTGACTGCTGATGTCTTTTGAATAAAGACGACACGTCTAACAAAAAATAGTCTATTATCATGCTTATAAAGATGATTTATCTCTTATTATCTGCATCTTCGGCCTAGGATACAGACTAAGCAACAAAAAGAATTGATAGGACGTTGTTCTGTTTTTACTTTTTTGAGTGTTTTATTTTATATGCGCTTTGCACGTCTCGCACTTAGCCCTTATCTTTAGTTTTTATGCATGTACTGCAATCATTACTTGGTTTTTCTAATTAAACGACTTTTTCTCTCAATTTTTGTAACTTTTTTATGGTGATTTCAAGCTTAATTATGTTTTTTTGAGTTTTTCGATGATTTTTACTATTTTCTTTATTTTTTTACTATCGGTGTGCGTGGTAGGTTTTTACGTTATTTTCTGTGACTTTTTATTAAAATTTGTATATTAGTCCACCATCAGATACTGGAATTTTTATGCATGTGTGCTTTTTCTTTGCTACATTGTAGTTTCTTTTTGCTTTATGAGATAGTTCGCGTTAATAAATAAAAGATAAAGACAAAGCAGCACCACTCAGAAATAGTACTGCAACAAACCTTTCATTTCAAGCAAGTCGATACGAAACCTTTAAAAAAAACCAGAATTTTCCCACGAAACCTTTTTTCTGCCGAATCTTAGGGGCTTCGAATTCGTTTCAAAAGTATGAACCTTTAAAGGTTCTGGGAGGAACCATTTGTCTTTTAGAGAGCATGAACATATGTTCAAAAGGTTTTGTGTATATTTTGACGGTTCATAACGGAAGTATCCAGGTCAAAAAAGCAGAGCAAAATCGTATAAAATCTTCCGGAAAATCATAGAAACGGATTCATCTCATAAAATCTTATAAAAATCATACAAGAATCTTACGAAATCTGAGGAAATTTTAATATAAGATCTTACATCAAGAATCAGTTTCTGTATTTCTTACAGAATCTTGCAAATTCTTATGCGTATCTTGCGAAATCAAACGGAATCGTACAAGGATCTTACAAGATCTTGGAGCAAGATTCTTTGACCTCGGTAGTCGTGAGTACTGCAGAATAGGTAAATCATACTTTTATTGTCGTATCTCGCTCTAGCTCCCCCTCCCCATAATTCTATTTTGTCCCGCAAGTCGAGTTCTAAAGGATGGTCTTCTATTGCGGTCAAATTTTGCCACCTGCTAGTAGTCCAACGGTAACCTTACGTGCCTGTCCCCTATTAGAAGTACGTTTTGGTGAAACTGTTTTGAGAATTCCCCTATAGGTAGGCATTTTCCGGTTTTTTTCGCGGACATAATAGAAGACCATGGTCTTCTATTTGGCTTTCAAGTCATATAATCGACAGCGGTCTTCTAATAGGGGATGGTCTTCTATTATGGGGGGGTTTAGTCAATAACCTAAGTTTTTATTCATTTCTGACAGTCCGAAACTTAACGACAGAGGAGTGCCAAAGCTTCAGNCCCCCCCCCCCCCGCCCCCCCCCCCCCCCCCCCCCCCCCCCCCCCCCCCCCCGCCGCGCCTTAACTACCTTGTCTGACAGATTGTTTAAAAGGTTGTCTGTAATGTTTTCTATATTTTATTTTGACAATTATTTAAGTTCTTAGTAACTTATAAATATGAAAAGAATATAAAATTAGTGAAAAACAAAGTATAGGACGAAAAAGTCAAAATCATATACCATCCCTTTACTTTTTATTCTCTTGAGCTAAGTAAGAAATCCAACATTTGACGTTTCGAAATCATACATTTGTTGGCACAATATTTAGCAGCTTCTCGAATTGAATTTTGAACTGAATCACGATATTGTCCAATGCAAAGTATTTGACACTTGCTTTGAGAATCAACGAAGTTATTACCACCTTGACGCTTATTAAAATCGTCGTTGTTGCTGCTCTGATCATCATCATCTTCGCTGTCTATGTTTGAAAGAGAAGTAAAGTTAAAAAAATATGTTTCAGTCTTAGATCTACGGTACCAGATAAAATTGAACGTTCTTCATCCTCATTTGAATTATCGCTCAAATGATTTAATATTGAACGAAGTTCAAGTTCCAAACTTTTATCCCCAAGTTCATCCATATCAGTGTCATAGCCAGACGTAAATGAGATAAGTAAGAGCAGACCTAAACAAAATTAAACCTTTCATTAAGTATAGGTTTATTGCATATCGGTGTAGCCAGCTAACTCTGCTAACGTAACAGAATTCCGTAACGTTTTTTTATCATTTTGTTTTGCCTATAATTTCTAAACTAACTGCCGTAGATTATCGCGGGACAGCTTAAGTTGAAAAGGAAAGTATAATTAACATTTTAAGACATTTTTCAACCTTACAACATGTATCGTTAAGGAGCTGTAACCTAAACATTAGACACTATATTTTTAGTTTTTTCGAATTTAATTTTTGCAAAACTAGTATCTAATGTTTAGGTTACAGCTTCTTAATGATACATGTTGTAAGGCTGAAAAATGTCTTAAAATGTTAACTATACTTGTCTCTTCAACTTAAGATGTTGCAAAACACTCTACGGCTGTGAGTTTAGGATCTATAGGCAAAACAGAACGATGAAAAACCGTTACGGAATTCTGTTGCGGTAACAGAATTAGCTGGCCACGTCGATATACGAGTAATATAATTTTTGATGTTCGTGTCGATTATACAAATAAACAAGATGTATATGTCTTTATAAAGACATTCACACGGAATCCGTCGTCATTACTCGTGTAGATTGCCGATATGTATTTATCAAAAAGTTTAAATTGGTCGACATTAACTTACCAATAGAGCAGATAATTAATTTCATCATTTTTTTTGAGAAAAAAGTTTTTTTATAATAAACTGAAAATAAAGCAGAGCGTAATTTATTCCTGAAATACTTTGTTGTACTTGCTTTTTACGATTCAAACAACCTGATATTTTTTTTCTGTTCTCTTATGTTGCAAAAGTAATATACATATATATATATGTGAGTGTGTTGTTGGATGAATGTGTCAGCAGCGTAGGAGAATATTGCGATGATTATCGGTTATTTACTGAAGAAAAAAGGAAAACGATAAAGCTGTTTTATATTATACATAGAGAACATAGGACATGAAAAAATGATTACATGAAAATGAATGAATATTATTGATCACAAAATAAAATTTACGAGTGAATAACAAATTTTTTATGAATTATATGAAATCCGAAGTAAAACGTGAATTCACATTCATTTCCTAGAAGGTTTACATTATTCTTTTGGAGTGAAATGTCGGACGTGCAATAAGAGAGTACGACTGAAGTCAATTAAAAACATTTTCATCTTCTCATTTTAAATATAACGGAAATAATTTAAGATATATGTAAAATGTGGGAACATCCACTAACACCCCAAAATCACTGAAATTAAAATGTGAAATGCCCAGTCGATAGAGCTCGGCGAATTGAGTATATTAACACCCAGAAAAGACAGTTCTAATACCCAAAAAAGTATATCAAGTTGATCTACATGACTCTCTGATCCGGTTGGTACAGTTTTTGATCGAAGAAAACGCAATTTCACCCTCAGAACGTAATAAAGAACCTCTGTAAAAATGCAAAGTAGCGGTTTTGTAGAGAATTTCATGGATCTCCTCATAAATTCTTTATGACTTTTTAACATCTTTTCAAAAATCACAAAGTCGTTTTTTTCGATCGAAAGTCGTATCAATAGGATCAGAGAGTCATGTAGATCAACTTGGTATAAGTTTTTGAGAGTTAGAGGCGCTTTTTCTGGGTGTTAGAGGGTATTTATTTGTAAAAATCGCTAAAAAGCTTAGCTATTAATGATTGTTAGTATACTCAGATCGACGAGCTCTATCGATTGGGTATTTCATATTTTAATTCCGGGGATGTTTGGATGTGTTCTCACGTTTTAACATATCCAATAATTTAATGCTCAAAAGTTAAAAAAAACATTTTTTTACTTCATACAGAATGTATGTGAATAAATACAAGCGCAATGCCTAAGATTTACTTAACTGGATGCCTCCTTTTAAATTCTAAAAATGTTGTCGATTGGACATGGTTAAGAAAAGGACATCGTTCGAAATGAGCTGACTCGACAGAGCGCGTAAAACCAGATGTAGGGAACTTTGTCAGACTATTCAAAAGATTTTATTAGTGTCCAAGCTCATGACCAGCTTCTTATTAATTCTCTTCTACTGATTGTTAAGCAATACTCATCCAAAATCTATTGTTCTTCTACTACTTCGTTAAAACGTGTTGAATTATTTTTCTAGAACCATGTACAAGAGATCACTATAGTGCTACTGTGAACTAGTCTAGTCAAACATTTAACAGATCCCAATTTCACATTTTTAAATCCTTCTTTGACGTTTCAAAAGCAAAATTCTGAAATCTGAAGGTTTTAACTGCCACCACCTAGTGCATAAGTCAAATATCTCATTTTTGTCAAACAGACGTCGAACAGATGAGACAGTAGATGTCTGCAGCTGATACTCTGATATGAAATCTTCTGTTTTCGTAAATTTTCTGCTTTTCTTAGAAGCAAAATACGAAAAGAGAGCTTAAGATTAAGGTTTTTTGGACAGTGACGCACATTGGAGCTAACAAATTTCATTATTAGCATATGAGAGTAGCACATCATTATTATTTGATGAGCGATATGGCGAAGATTATTCAATGTTTCGTCAAGCGTCATGCGCCACTTCCAAACAAAAAGTTGTTCTACCGTTCCTTCAGAACAAAAAGAAAGAAGGAAAGTGGATAAGTTCATTTTTCTTCTCCCCAATATTTTCGATTAAAAATTATATTGTTAGAATCAGCATCGAATTCTGAACAAGACAGATTTTTCAAAAACCTCAAAAAAAAAATTTTCGAATTAAAATGGTTTCTGATATCGCACAGAAACGCTTATTAAGCTTCAGATACATCAGACATACTCCAAAATGTGTTAGCTTTCTGAATATGGTGTTACAAAATGTTCCAATTTTATGATATTTTTGCCAAAAATTTGCATAAAGGCCCAAAATCCGAGAAAGTCTATGTATTACTTTTCGTAATTTTTCTATTACTGCTTAACGAGCTTGCAATCGATTCAAAGTGGTTCCGACGACAAAAACGATATGCTTTTTTTTTATAAAACTAGATTTACGAATTTTAAGTTGTCTAGAAATTCAGCTGAAGACATATGATGCTGTGAAAATAGATTTTTTCGATGAAAGAGCATTCAGATCGATAAGCGAACAAGTGGAGGTGAATTTCGTTTATCTCCTCAATCTAAATATTCTTATAGAAAAAATTTCGGCGTCGTAATTAGGTACAACGATGGAACGGTACTAGAAGCAGGCTATGTATGTCCAAACGGTAGTCGAATAATTGGATGTTGTAGTCATATAACTAGTATTATCTAGTATTTTGGACTGGCACGTTACGATTCACAAAAGTACTTGGATACAAAATCATCAGATTACATTGAAATCATATGTCAACGCTGGAAATATTTCGATTCATCATCCGATGACGATGATGATGACATTTTATATTCCTTAGCTTAAGCTATAGTTTAAATGGCCGGTTATTACACTAAGACACGCTCACATCCCAATATCCATAATTTTCAATGCGATGATGGACACCCTGTTACACTCCGAGACTGGAAGAAGACTCCTAGTCGTTTTGTTACTACAGTAAACGAATCGACATTGTACACCGACAGGAGTCTTCCTTCTCTAGTTAGCCTGAGCAACTAACTTAGAGTACGCCGCAGGCCTCTAAATAAAAAGGAAAAGAAATTAGTAACCTATAAAATAAGCAAAAAGAAATTTCTCTTCGGGCCTGATTTTCGAAAATATTGGAGGCAGAAAAATGACCTTACCCTCCTCCTTTTGGTGCCAAGATCTCACACTTCCTAGTCTGACGATTATCCAGTACTACGGCGGTTCGTGTCTAAGGGAGCTGTTACGAACCCTGTTGTAATGATTTGTTTTTATTTATTTTCTCTTCTTCTGTTTTATACTTAAAAGAAATTTAATTTTAAAAAAAGAATAGATATTTAAACGAACACAAAAATGACAAAAGTGATTTTTTCTACAGTCAAGTTAGTTACAAAATCAACCTCATTGCTTCCATAGTAACAGTTCAATATAATTCGATTTCAAGTTACTTTAATGCTGAAATCGAATATTAACACGGTACTGGCGCTAGCTGAAATTGACAGATGAAGTTTCTGGTGTCCAGTTATTTCAATAAAAGATTCATGATGATAGTGACTTCGACTCCAAAAGCGTTTATAACTGCATCATAACCGTTACACTCCCCTCCCTTTAACATTAACAGGTTCGGACATACGCTAGTATGTGGAAACAATCGGAATCGATTTCAACAAGCCGAGGAGAGGTATGAACAGAATCGTTTTTCCAGCCACAAATGATGCCACAACTACTCTTATGTTCTGGTAATCATGATTTACTTCAGCGATGGATGTTGTTGCTAAAACGTGTTAGTCTGAAAACTCCTTTAATAGTATCAATGAGAAACTAAACATGAACTGTAAGTTTATGCCACGATTGTATCTGATGGGGATGTTACGTCGAATATAAAAAATATATTTGCTTGAAAATTAGTACAAATATAGAAAATATTAAGGGACGATCCACAAAGTCCATAATATGGTCAAAAAATGGATTCTGCCCTAACCTTGCTTATTCTCCGTTCAAACTTACTTACAAATCCAAGTTTTCTCACCTCACAAACGTTTTGTTGTCAAGTTATGCAATTTTTAGAAAAATGAGTTAAATTTTTTTCTCAAAAACTGACTGTTCTTTTATTTCAATTATTTTTCATTCGTTCTGTATTTTGAAACTTTTCAACTATATATCAATCGAAAGAGCAAAGAAAGCTGATTAATACATGATATTTTTAAAGCTATTAGAAATCAGATTTATGTTTGAAAAAATTAAAAAGATGAAGTTTTAATAATTTTAAAAATGAAATTTTTTTATTAAAACGAGGTTTTCGACACTCAGATATTAAAATACCAAATTTATGAAATTAGCACATCTTGTAGAGAATTAAATTCTATACAAAATGAACTATTTTTTATTCCTAGCGAACATTGAACTAGTGTTCAATAATGCTGGACAATGAAGACCATTACAATTAATGAAAACGTTAAATTTCTTGAAATCAACATTGTTAACATAATAGCATGTTGTTTTATGATAAATTAGTCTTTATTACTTCAAAACATATTTCAAGCATTCGTATGATCAGTCATCCGTAAGCAGTTGCTGTGAAATTGTACCGTTTTGAGACAAAGTTGCTACTATCCATCCCAAAATGCAAGCCACTCGGTTATTTTTTTCAATAACTCAAGGATGATTAAAGATAGAGACTTGAGATTTCCAGCAACCGAAAGAGGACAGCTTAGCCTATATTTTTATAAGCAACACCGTTCCCCGACAACATTTGGAAGATCAGTTTTCTACAAAATCTTTGGAAAACTAGTTCGAATCTCCAGCGACTGAGATAGCAACCTATTAGTTCCCTTTCATAGATATATGGTCCAAAATACCTACTCCAAAATGAAAACTAGGCGAACTTTTATTTTTCCTGATTCAGTGGCATCAGATTTCCGGAGAATCCCAGGATCAATATTTCTTTAAGTGTTGTAATCCCAAAAACGAATGGAAACATACGTAATCGATCACGCCGACTCTTGTGGGAACACTTATTTTCCAAAAAAACTGTAAAAAATATAGTAAAAAGCCTATATTACATGAATATGCCATATCTTCATGTAAAATTAGAAAACTCAGAACTTAGTCAATATTGATGCAAACTACGCCAGAATAGCAAGACGTACTCCACTGCTCAATATGACTTTTACTTAAGAACAGTAAACAACGAGTATTAGGGCCAAATACAATTGTTGTCCACACGCGCTTAATTGGGATTGATCAATTTCATTTTTATACTCCTTGCCAATAATTTTAAGGTATAGAATGATGCATGGGATCAATAATGTGTGTATTATTATCAAAAGATGGTAATGATGAAATAAGTGATTGTGCACTAATATTTATACCACCATTACTTCTATTTAAATCTTCTTTTTCTTCTTCACGTCGTCTTAAACAAGCTGCTTTGTGATTCAAATTACGTTCTCGGACTTGTTGTTCAAGAGACGTAATGAAATTAACAGCCTGTTGTAAAATTCCAAGTTTCGTAATGGGTTTATCATTTCTCATATGGATTGAGCACATTCTACCAAGTGCTTCAAAAGCGTCATTGGTATCTCGTACACGAAGTCTTTCTCTCGCATTATTGACCGCGCGTCGATCTTTTTCTCGTCTTTCACGTTCTTCTGGACTTTCATTATTATCAATACTCCTAGTTGAGCCGAGTCTTCTTGTTAGGCATGCTAAATTATTTGGACTAGTGTTACAATTATTTTTTGATTTTGATGACGAAGAACTGGCTCCAATATTTGCTGCTACAGATCCAACTGAAATACTGAGAGGTGCAGAATTTTCTTGTGTAGTTCCACTATCAATTTGTTGTTGTCTGCTGAAATCATGTGTTTGTTTCGTTCCATTTGAACCATATGTACCAGATCGAAAACTGGCCTGGGTGGTAAACATGCATTTGTTTCACCGAATTGTAAATGATTATTGTTTAGTAAATAATTAGAAGTTGTTGACATTCCATTAGTCCAGGATGGATTTTGATTATCAATATAATAAGAGGCTCATTTGTACCATCATACAAAGATTTTTTTGAATAGTGTACATTTTCTGGATTAGAAGTCGAATAGACTATAGAAGTTCGTCGTTTTTTATCGTCTAATTTTTCTGAATGTTGTAAATCCAAAGATTTTCGCGAGGGCTGCTTAGAAATGGTACTGGAGGCATAATTACTGCTTCTATGTAGCGATTCGGATGTTACAAACGGATGTAAAATGTCTCGATTACTAAATCATCCATCATATATCCCATCGTCATACGGAGAATTGAGTGCTTCACTCCAAAAATCAGGAACTTCGGTTCCATTTGTGGAATAAAGCACCTCGGAATTTGTATTACCGGGATGCATATTAGCACCATGATATTCCACTGTAGAGTACAATATCGAAGGAATTCTTGTCGAATTCTGATCATGTGAAGCAGTTAAACGAGTACGATGTTTCACAGCATTAAGATCCAGTAAATCATTGAGTTCTTTATCATTGTGTAAACTCATTATGGTCGGCTAACAAACTAAATCTCTTTATAATGTGTTTAATACAAGCAGAATGAAAATAACAATGAAACACTTTGAATATATATAAAAAGTAAGACAGAGTAAAACAAAATCTTCAGATTGGTTCATAGACTGATGAGGGAACGTTCCGAGGTGACACCCTCCGTTTTCCTTCGTTCATATGCCATTCGATATCGATATTCGATTCATGCATGTTGGACTGAGCAAAGCATGCTAAATGCAAGTAGTAGTCTGTTGGTTTCTAAACTTTTGTCCGCTAGTGAAAAACAAAAAGTTTTTCATTAAATAAGAACAAGGACTTTTGAAGTCTCTCTGCATGCACTATATAGCTATAGATCATAGCTATTTCTGACAGTCGTTCCGATCGTGATTTTCTTAGAGCAGTATGAAGAAAAACAATCTTGTTTCTAAACTTTTTGCCTTTACTTTATTCATCGTTCATCGGAACGGTCGAAGGAGGAAAAAGTAGCACCTAGTGATGAAAACGTGCTGTCAAGAGCTGAAAGGTGTTATTGGGAGTTAAAAGATGCTGGTAGACATTTGGGAGCTGTAACGTCAACTATTGGACTACAAAGGAAGATTTGGAAGCTGGAAGATGCTATGGGTGCTGTGATGAAAATAAGTGCTTTTTCCTCCTTGGGACAGTCTCTTTTCTAAAACAAATTTTTTCCTTCTTTTTCTTTCTAAAAGTTGTATTTGTTTTTTTCGCTACACGAAGATGTGTTGGCCGTCGACATTAATTCGACTGAAACTCTTGTTCTCGTTTATTGTGTTTTTCTTAGTTGTAGATTCTTATCTCACAGTCTTAGTTTATGTGATATTTTTGCTAGGAAACTCGAGTAAATCTTCTTCTTTTGTTTTTTCCTTCATTTCTTTATTGTTGTTAGATGTGTATATGTGATATTCGGTCATTTGTTAAGAAATACAGAAAGATTTCATCGACTTCAACTTCAAGGCTCACATCGGAGATGACAAGTAAAAATTCCATGACATGATGATTCCTGAAAAAGATAGAGCAATATCAAAATTTACTGACTTGCTAAGATAATAGTTTAGTTAGGTGCTGATCAAACTTTTGCAATTAATACGTAATGATGCACATAGTCGAACAAGTTGTTACTTACAGCTCTCTTCTTCTATTCTCTGTTGCAACAACAACAGGCTGAACAAGTCGTATTGCACAGTGAGCATCCAGGTGAGCTTTTGGTGCAAAAAATGATAGTTGACTTTTCAGTGATTCAAATACTGATTAATATACTTTGAAAAATTCTCTATTCGATGCCAAAAAAATTTTACGTAACGGGTTTTCTCAGAAGCTATCTTTGGTAGAATGAACGCGCCCGCCATAGCCTAACTCAATATCCGTTTAAACTTTCGCAAAATGTTCTCCTATGTATTAGCTGTTAGCATAGTTAGCATAAATTAACATAAACACCCCTGAGCTGAGATATGAGTTTTTCCAAAAACCCTTGATTTTTCAATTTCTTCTTTCAGAAAAGGTCAACATTCAATACAAATAGCATTTTCGAATTCAGCGCGAAAAACTACATCGACTGATGTATAATAAACCGTGATTGGAACGAAATATTTTATTTGAAAACATTCAAGTCTGGTCAAATGTATTTTACCGTACAGTACGGTAAAAACCTTCTTGTTTTCCAGAAATCCTCTCAAGAACTTCAAAACGCATTTCTGACAGCATCAGTAGATTCGCCAGGTACGAAAACCTATAAATAACAGTTTTCACGGTAAAGGGTTTTCTAGAAACCTCAGAGCTTTGCCAGAAAACCTTTCACAAGGTATTTCAAAAGTTTCTGACTTCATCATAGGGAACAGTATGTGCTGGAACCTATTTGCAGAAATTTTCACTTCTTCAGAGTGAATATTGCTAAGATATAGCTCATGCTCCCCTGCTATGCAAAAAAATGCACACTGTGTATTGTTCCACTACGAGTGACATCTATACTCCTGCTGTCTATAAATCGTGCTTTCTTACTTTTCGAATAAACTTTGATAATTAGAATACTTTGTCTATTTTAACTTATTTCTAATAATTATGCTATTTTAAAAGAAAAGACGTTCAGCCAATCCAATTAAGTTCGCAAGTTCGCATCCGCTGAATCGGTCCGCTTTTTACAGGTACCCGTCTGAAGAGGGTAGGTGCAATTTGCGTCTCGATCTAGCGGCTGCGTCTCAGCGTCTCTGTTTGGATTGGTTGAAACCAACGAATAGAAATTTGCCTATTTTTTATCGATAAAATACCGAAAAATGCGCTAGTAGTTGCGTGGAGGTTAAAGAAAAATAAGAAAAGGGAGTTTTCCTCATTAGCTGTGCGGTGGTGAATGGAACATAAACTGGCGGACAAAATTTTAAGCTATTTTATATTTTCAGTTTCTCCTTATCAATTTCAAAAGCTGATAAGCATCCAAATAGGATACTCCAGACTATGGGCTACAAAAATGGACTGATTTTATCTTCTCAGAATACATG
>CAJNOQ010002353.1:0-24772 GCA_905250885.1 Didymodactylos carnosus | reverse complement strand
CTTCGAAAAAGTCCTTGGAACATGACGGGGTCATGGTCACAAGACGTTTTTGATCTAAATCACGCCTAGGAACCTTCGATTTTCATTTTCACTAAACATTCTAAAACTTTTTTGCAGGAGCCTTTCAAAGTTCTTAAAGTAGTAGAACTTATTGAATCATCATTTAAGGTGAAAAATTTTAAAATAGACAATAAGATATAAACCACCTTTATCATAATGAAAATAGCTATTTTCCGTTAGAGACAAAGACGAAACGAAAGAACGAACGAAATTTTCCGTTAGAGTAATAAAGACGAAACGTCTCTAACGGAAAATAGCTATTTTCATTATGATAAAGGTGGTTTATATCTTATTGTCTAGTAGAACTTATATTAAAAATTGTTAATGTTATAAATTTTAACCCGGCTGCTCGAAAATATACACAAAAAGCCTCGAAAGTTGTTTCACCAGTAAATTTGTAATGACTATAATATGGTCAAAAATCAAAAAAGTACCTACGTGTTTATAGTGCAAGATGTAGCGCAAACATTTCTCTTTATAATAGTAAAAAACTTAATTTGCTAGTTTTAACGGTGTCCTGTTGACCTGATAAGGGATTCGGGTGGTCGAAAATCCTCAGCTTGGAGCTCAATTTTCTCCAAAACTACGTATAAACTTCTGCTAAAATCTGTTTCCCAAAGACATCTGACATAGCACTACTAGCCCTCAAAAAATCGAAGTTCTCATTTTAAAGACGGCTGAAAAATGCTTGTTCCACTATGAGCAACAACTGAGGTTTAAAATCAATCAATTTTTTCGACTTTTACTTGTAATATGACAAAAGAACTGAACGGCTTGTCCACGTAACGGTACACTTCGCTGGTCTAGTTTTTGAAAAAATTTTTTTCGATATCGCAAGTTTTGAACACATGATTAGATGCAGTTTTTTATTCTAAGAACCTGTCTGAAACTCGTTTTTCAAAAAAGTTCATTTTTCATCCAAAAACCTGGTTTTGAACTTTTCAGAAACTGGATTTTTTAATGTTTTAACCAAAAACATTTTTTAAAACAAATTTCTAAAAATATGCTTTTGTAGAGAATCGAATTCTCTACAAAATGGCGTATCTGTTTTGTGTTTACTTGCTATGTACAATTTGTACATAGTTGTACAGTTTCCGACTTATTGTCCAGTTTTTGAGCTCTAATTTTGATACAGCAATTTGATTTTTGCGCAGATCGATCAAATATACAAAGAACACAGGAAGCTGTGAAAATCAAAACTTTACCATCGGGTTAACTGCCTCAAATATGCTTGACAAAAAAGTGCGTAACGGCGTGACGTTTTTATTTTGCATGTTTCTCCCTAGCGAAAAGTGCTAGAAGAAATTTCTTTTACCATCGGATAGCCCGCCAATTACTCTATAAATTTTGCTCTAGCAGCTTCCTTTTCACATAATTAAGTCCACAGGAAATTAAAGAATTCCCAAGAGCGCTCGAAAAAAAGGGTCCTTTTTCGTAACGCCGTGACGCGGCGTTAAAATCCTTCTTAAAGCCCAATACAACATCCAAAAAACTTCGTTTTCACACCATAAGTAGAGCATGATGAACTGCGTTGATCGACGTTTGAACGAACTTTCTAGCTACTTTAGTTTCCGAGATAACCGAAGTTTAGTGCGTCAAAAACGTAACGCCGTGACGTTTGAACAAGCCGTGAAGTCTATATGTAATTTTTGATTCTGATCACGAAGCTGGTGTGATCTTACCAGTAGCATTTCGAAATTAGTCTGAAACTCTTGAAAACTTTCGAAAATTTCCATGAAAAAACTAATTTTTTCTTAGCTAATAATTGTATTCTTTTTGCAGTTAATGTGTGATTATTCATTTGGTTTTTATAAATTTTTAATTACCGTTTACATTTCCATGATGCTTTGGTAGCAAGTTGTTCACAATTATAACAAAAACCATCGCATCAATCGGATTTTTGAATTCGAGATAGAACATCATGAATAATTCAGAAATAAAAGAATTGTTAGAACATGTACATGGACGTCACAACGACACTAAGTGATCAAACAGACGACCAAGAGCGAAGTTTATTACCGGCACTTGCAGACAACTATCTCGTTCTCCGAACATCGTCTGTTGGATTTCTACCAAGGCCTCCGCTCCGTTACTCCGTAGAATCTTTATTCCGCGAAGGTTGCTTCAGTGGGTCGAATCTAACAATTCTTTTATTTCTGAATTATTCATGATGTTTAATCCCGGATACAAAAATGCTGCTCATAATAATATCACCAAATGATAGCAACGACAGAAAAGAGAAAAATAAACGACTTTATTATTTGGTAGAAAATAAATGCAGTAATAACTACACAGAAACTTATGTATTTTTACGAAAAGAAAAACTAATTACTGGTGTATCATAAATTAAATGATATTCTCCGTATTTTCTATTTTCCTCTTTTTCCTGTAAATTCCGAGAGTTAATTTTAAAAGACGCACCATGAAATTCTCTATTAGAACATGTACGAAGTTTTGATTTATTGTCAACAGAAAAAAACCTAGACGACGAAACTTTAAAAGACGACAAAGCGACCAAGTCTATAAAATTATCTCTCATTCAATAAAAAAGAAATTTCTCCTAACCTTAACATTAACTAGAAATCCCCCAAAACCTTTTTCTGTGGTATCGACTGTGCTCTTTCTCATGGTCTGTAAGAAACATTTTCTAAAGTTGATGGCGTGGTACATGAATTGAATTTCTGATAACAGACCAAACAAGGACAATTTTTCCTGCTGGTTCTTGCCGCATTGTGAGAATTCGAAAATGTATTCCATGAGGTATTTATTCAGCAAAATATCGGGATTTGAGGCAATAACTTTAGATGGTCAAGAAAATATCGTGGCGAACTTCAGAATTGTCGAGACAGAACATTAAATGAATTCTATCGGAATAAAATATTCTTCCAATTAAGAATTTTATCGTAATATTTCTAATATTTATCGCCATAAAATAAAGTATTCCTTTATTTCTAATGTTTATGTGATTAAACGTATTATTGCAAGAATGTCGTAAATATACTTTATTCTGAGATAACTACAGAATCTTATTTAGAGTTAGAAATATAGCTTTCCCCTCGACATATGGCCATAAAATTATATCCCGATATATATCGATACGTAGTTTTGCTAACCGATTTCCGTAACTTAAACATTTTTCTTTGCCACATCTTACAAAAATGTGACTTATTTCAACAACAGTACATCTCTTAAGCGAGCCATCAGTTGAACTTTTCCTACGTGTCATTTCAACGAAGAATGTTTTAGCCACAAAATAAGTCTTTCCCGTACTCTGTAAGTGATGGACTTCAAAAGTTGTGTTCCACAAAACGTGTCAGAATCACGCAAAAGTGAAAATTGAAAAAAAGGAAATTTTTCTATCGAATAAATATATTAAATAAATAATTTTGTGACCGTTGTTATATATTACAACTAGTCAAACTTTGAATAAAACGTAGAGCTTATACTATAGTCCCATATTGCTTCCTTGCTCGAATTTTTCAGGTGGAAAAGATAACAGAATTTATTACTGTTAAGATATACGAAAACTTGCTATTTTTATTAACATTTTCCTCTTTTTTCCGTTTCTTTACAATATCGAACAGCTAAGCCAACATTTCACGCTGGCTGTGGAGAAGTTCAAGACTGAACTAACCGCCGCCTGAAAGAGCTGGATAATGGGATTCTTCTACAGATCGATCACAGTCCCAACTGTGGTGTGTGTGGAGTGTGAGTATGAGTGGGTGATCAATCTGCAGTACCGATAATGGAAATGGAAGAGAACTGCGATCTATCTACCGCATTCCTTCCTCTTCTTTGCTGAGGTCTATGAAGAGAATGAAGAAGTGAAGGTTCACAAAACTAGGATGTAGGAGCATAAAATAGCGTTTAGAATAAATGCTATTTAGGTGCTCCGTTGTCTTAATTTTTTAGTTCTTTCGAGTAAAAAAAAGGAAGCGATTTTTTTTGCGGACAATCGAATGAGCACGATTTAGAAAACAAAAATCTTTCCTCATGAAAATATGAATTTTTTACGAGAAGTATTACAAAAAAGTACGGGAAAGGATCGAGAAAAATGCCTGTTTTGTACATCATTTCCTTTTTTCCGCTGTTTGGTTTAAAATTCTAAAGTATATGTATCGAAAGAGGAGAAAAACTGCACAAAATACACTTGTTTTGTTCAGTTAAAACTAAAGTGTAATATGAAAACACTTAAAGAATCCAACTGTATGATCGCTCAATTTTGTTGGACAAAGAAAGTTGTCCATGTCACTCTTCAAAGAAAAGACCGGTAAGATATGATCCATCAAGTTTCATGCTAAGTTAATATGAGATGAATGTAGATAACAGAGTTTAAGATTGATCTGTTGGATCTGTCTTCTTCTACAGGTGATTTTCTTCACCTATACGACGTCTTCCTCCATATATAACTTTAACTTGGTCGACAAGTTAGAAATTATAATATTTTTCTCATTGCTATATCTTGCTGTACAGAAGATGTTTTCTGTACTTAATTAGAGATCGAAAAACAGTACGATTTCTGCCTTTTCGACCAAGCTAAAGTTAGATATGGTGAGTGATGCCAAATAGATGAAAAAGACTGCCTATAGGAGAGAAAAATGTCTGAAAAAATATCACTTGGAGACCAAGAATTATTTGTCAGCTGAGTCACAATAATAGGTTTTATCCTGATAATAATGTCCTTTATCTGGATTAGGGCAGAGAACGATATCTTTATTTAGCGCCGTTTATCGCGATAAAGTTTTATGTAGTGGTCGAACGTAGCGTCTCGCTAGCTTTAAAGCTTATCGAATCATAAAAAATATCATTTCTAATCGCGATACCTTAGCGAAAAAACCTCTCGATATACGTCTCCACTATGCGCTTTGATAGAGTAATCCATTTCTGAATAAAACAAAATAAATCTGAATTCAAACGCTTCATTTTTGGCCAAGTTATAAGAGTTTTACGGGAACTACGAAACACGGAGGATGAAAAAGTTTAAGTAAAACAAAATTTCTAACGAAAAGATTGCCTCAAAATTGAAGGATTACTTCTATTCAGCGACAAGTTTTGACATCAAAAAATTTAAAGTATAAATCAACGCTAAACTTTTTCACGAGCTACAAGATGGTTAGTTTGGTATTTCTGTTACATGGATGCCAAATGAGAGATGATTTTGTTTCTTCTATGATTACAATAAAATATATGACTAAATACAATTTTACTGCAAAATAAAATACAAAAACAATAAAATAAAATGATTCTATTAATAAAAAAAGTTTATAAAGTTTAATGTGAAAATAAGACTTAAAATCTTCATCCAGTTTCACTAGTTTATTTATTTATTGGGATATTTTGTGTTAAACCAATTAATATGCAGACAACTTTACGATATCGATCTTTATGCTTCAAAGATATCTGACAAATATTATCAAATAGTCCTTTTTTTCAACATTAACATCAACGTTAAGTACATTTGAATCTAACAAATTCGTGTACCGTGTCTTATTTCATTTGTCTTCAACGATAACTTTAGAACTACTAAACTAATTACTAATGATTGTCGTGTCCTTTTATTGTAAAGTTAATCACATTAACTACTCACAAATCATTCTTTTAGAAACAGATTTATTACATATTTCATCTTTTCCCTTTTTTCGTTAAAACAAAACACAAAAACGGGTTACACTAAGCACTGTAATACAGTAAGAGAAAAGAACACTAGATTGAATGAACGCAAAAAATAAATAAATAAAAACGAATGCAAAATGTTTTTTTTTTTTGTTTTGTAGATACTCCTTTTCTCTCTCTCTCTTTCTCTCTTTTTTTACTCTCTTCCTCTTTTACGTTTAGCTACTCAATCGTTGGAATCATTTTGTTTACTTGTCACACAAACACAAACACAAAAAGAAGACATCATAATATACACACAAACAAACAACATTTATGATACATGTGGAAGAAAACTGTACAATAATAAGTAGATATTAGAAGAAGAAAAGAAGAAAAAAAAATTGTGCGCAGTCAAAAATATATAAATGAATGAGAAAAGATAAGACTGTTTAACATGGAACAATCAAGAAGTTTACACTGTAAAGATAAGATAAAATACATGACAAATATTAAGTATCATAAAACGCATCTGGGCTGTGACTAGCCATCTGTTGCATATGACGTAATACATCTTTCTTTGTTATTATACCACGTAAACGACTAAAATAAGTCAAAAAAAAAAAAAAATCTAATATTAATTAGACAATAGAATATGAGAAAATTCTTACCCATTGTGTGTAATAAATGCTTGTCTCAAACCTAATTTTCTAAACATATCAATAACAGTTTCCATAGGTGTTTGATCAGTGATTATGATTGGAGCCTAGAATAAATATTAGTTTTATGTAAAATATTCAAGAGTTGTTGTTATTTTTTTATATTCGTTTATTTATACTTGATCTAATAAATTTCCCACTCGAATTATTTCTGGTTGTGATGTGGTTAATCGTTGTTCATCTTGTAAATCTGAATCTAAATTTGGAGATGTTGATGAATCTGATGGTGCGGTAAATTGAATATAATAAGATGAAGCAATAAAATGTTGAGTCTTTTGTGATTCTAAAGTAAAGAAAATAAAAATAATAAATTTTAAAGATCAAATAGAGTGAATAGTTCTAATTTAAACCAATCTATCACAAATAACATATAAAATTATACAATAAGCAACTAATGGAAGGGTATTTTATCTTTATAAAAAAAAGAAAACCTGTTGTTGTAGCAGTTGATGGACCATGATGATAATAATTGTAGTTAGTAGGCCAAATTTTTATTTTAAAACGATCTTAAGATGAACATTATAAGAGAATAGTTCAATGTCGAAAAAAAACACACACACACACACCCTTTCTATATGATCAGTAGAGTAAATAAACGAACGATACATACTTAGAAGTATTTGAAGATCTCGTCTTTGTATTTGACCAACAATATAAGGTTGATCTTTTGAAACAACAACTGGATATGATGTATGAGTGGTATGTTTCAAGATAGAATCAACTTCAGAAAATGTCATGCCATTTTGAGTTAAATAAGCTAACGATGACGATTGTTCTGGTCTAAAATTAGACAAGTACGTAGTAGATTAATAGAAATACAGAAAAAATTGGATATCAATCTGCAATCTACAGAAAGCGTTTATGTTTTGATAATAATGTCGGTGCAAACTCAGAATTTATTCTAAAGTCTATATAACAATTCAAACGTGCCAGTGAGTGTTTCATAGGAGAGTGGTTATCATTGCTCACATTACTGCTAAGCTAAGTCAGTGGTATAGAGTAACATAAGAGCAAAAAATATATAAAGCATTTTACCTTGGTCTCATAACATCATTAGCTGTTGTTGTAAAATTAAATTCTTCTTTATTATCCAGAAATGGGTAACCATTTAATTCTATGTGTGCATCATAAATTCCACCACGAATAAATCCATCACCGATCCACTTCGCCGTCATAGCGGCAGCCATCAATGGGACGATATACGTTAAACCACCAGTTAACTCAAACATAATAACAACCAATGATACTAAACAAAAAACAATCACATATAAACAGTCATCGAGATCTAACATTTGTTACAATGCGTTAAGAAAATAGGCAAACATGTTAATTCTTTAATTTTATGAATACTGAAATAATAGACACATTATAAATTCTTCATTATTCAAAAATTTGAATAATTTTACCGCATCATTTTTCATAGCGTGCGTCACAAACGACCGTTAAATGCGTTTGATATTTAACATCTTATTTGCCGTTGAAAATTAACCCTTTTCAGTCGGATTTTTTCATATGGTAGCATTTTTCGCTGTATTTTATAAATAGTCGACTATAAAGGGTTAACGCGCTAAATATCGAATTGGTTCAGAAGAGTTATTAGTCTCAGTTTTCCTTGTTCTTCTTCTAATCTTCGATAATGCGCATAAACATTGACTTTTCTTTCTAAACACGTTATTTTTGTTTTGTTAGAAACTCTAAAGTCATTTTGGCAGTCTAACTGATTAATTTTAAAAGATAAAAAAATAGAACTTAAATTAATGCGTTACATTTGTTAACTTAAAACTCGGAAAATGTTTTTAAATAATTACCTTATTAAATAGGTTAATTAAAGTATTCAAAAGAAAAAAAAATCTTATTATTTTCAACTATACACAAACCTGTCATTTTGCTAACTCCGCCCAGGAATGCACATGCGCCTACAATAGCGTATAATCCTGGAGTAACACAATTTTCATCGGCTTTATTACACTCGTGTTTAAATAAAATAAAATTTGGATTTTGTAATGCCAGTTGTTCGGTAATAACGCCAATAATTCGACCAGTAATCGCTCCAATAGACATGGATGGAATGATGAGACCAGCTGGTACTTTAACACCAATGGTAAATGTAACGAGAAGGATTTGAACGATTAAAGCAAAAAATAATTCCCACATTGCACGATGAACACCTTCGCCAGCAAGCGCCGCGGGCACTTTAATTTTGGCACTACTAATTGGTTCACGTGAATAATCGCTAAAAAGAAAAAGAATTAAACGGTTAAAACTAATCATTTTATCGTATAAAGAAATGAACAGGACTACATGGTTACATTTGATATTTTACTGCAATAAACTAGACAGAAAAGATTCTCAAAAGATGAGCGAATATTGACTAATTTTCTTTAAAAGAAGGTTGATATTTGAATATTTTGTTTTACACACACGAAGTAAACAAAAAGAATTCTTTATTATTTAATTAATTTTCAAGTTTTAGAAGAGATTATACAAGTACACATACCAGAGATCGATAGAATCTTCTACTTTACATTGCGACACAAGTCTTTTAATTAATTCTGGCATTGACATACGAGTATAAGGATTTGGATAACAGATAATAGCTGTTACTAGGGCCAAACAGACTACCTAAACAATGAAAATAAACAAAGAAATAAATGTGATATGTTAAATAAGACAGTATGTAAATTATTCTTTACTTCAGTAATTGTATATTGTCCCAATCTTGTATTTTTTCTAAATCTACACCACCAAACGTTTGTTTTAATGAAAAAGGCACCCCATAGACCCTAAAATTCAAAACAAATAAGATTAAACAAAAAATTGTTCAATACAATAAACAGAATAGAATAAATTCATAGAAAATTATTTTCTTGAATAAATTTTATTTAAAATTTAAAAGAGAATTTTACTTACACCTAATATTCCTAGAAGAATAAATGGTATCAACTCAAATGATGCCCATGGGACACTATAATCAATTGAAAACTGAATATCATGACCATTTCCATAAGGATTAATCGATCTCACGACTAAAGCACCAACCATTGCACAGAAAAAAGAGCGCCATAAAGTCTTGTATGGAAAATAATAACTAATTTCTTCTAAACTAAATAATACACCTCCTAAACACACAAATATAAAATAAACCGTATTTTATATTAATAAAATATAAATATTATGTTTATAGAGTACCTATAGGTGCTCCAAAAGCCACTGAGACACCTGCGGCAGCTGCTGCTGACAAAATTTCTCTTTTTTTTGCCTCATTTCTTCCATATTTAGGAAATAAATAAGAAAATATGTTTCCACAACAACAGGCTATATGCACAAATGGACCTTCTTTGCCCAGAATAAGACCGGCCGACGTTGCACACATCTAAACATAATATAGATTAAAAAAAGGTAGATAACAATAAATAAGAAAAGTATTATAGATAAAATAAATAGAGCTGCATCAAAAACATATCTCACATTTTCAGCAGTAGTATAACCGTGTACTTTTTTTTCTTACTAGTCAAACGCATAGCGTATCTACTAATAAATTTTAGATTTATCATATTCATGTTCAGATAGAAAATTCTACATCTCATTCTATGTCTTTCTTTTCGGTTACCATTCCAATACTTTTGATTAATAAAGTCCATTTTCCTAAATAACCACGTATAATAAATCCACCCAATATTGTTTTGATCTAAAAAAATAAAAAAAAATAGAAAAATATTCTAAATATCATTGATATAATGTAACTTACTTCAGGTATTCCACTTCCACACGCATAAGGTGCAAATACTTTAACTAATAAAACGGCAAATGTTGCAAATATCACACTCCATAATATGAACATAAAATATGATAAAATATATTCAAATGCACCCGTACGATAATCACCAAATACTTGAGGCCATGTAAACCACTAAAAGGAAATATAGCATAGTTAGTCATGACTACTCTTCTAAACAAAAGAATAATAGCTACTTTCTTCCTATGGTAAAGAAAAAGTAGTTCATTAAAGAATTTATGAAAGAAAAGGAGAAGAGGAATACGCGATGTTGATTAAATCACTAAGTGTTTAAAAAAAATGATATCTGTATTATAGTGAACTAATTATTTGGACATAAAAATGCAATCAATATATTCAAACTATTTTACAAAGAAAGTAAGAAAAAACAAGGAAACTCGACACAGGCGAGCACAAATAGAAATAGCTGATAATAGAATATGACAGAACTGAATTGTATCCCTTATATCAGAAGAGATCTGGTACATATTAAAGCATCAGCCCAAATATATTAAGATTAACTAACTTGCAGAAAGGATTTAGTGATAATCATTTAAACACGAAAAAGCAGTAAAGTGAACTACCAAAACGAATAAAGATATGTTTGCTCCTTGCTTCATGTTACAAATATTAGAAAAATGCATGAATAAAAAAACGAGAAAAATCGTCGCAAAATACTAAAAACAAACAGAATATTCTAAAAAATAAAACAGAAACATTATCCAAGTAGTCGACTGGCTTCTTTCTGAATTTGTAAAAGTATGAGGTGAGATGTGCAGTTCTTGATTACTGTAATGTTGTTAAACATTTCCCATTATAGAATATCTATTCAAACTATGTATTGAGATGTAACTAGAGACATACACCGTCAAAAACTATGCTCATTACAAAAAATAATGTCCTAGTTCTTCTGGTTTTTCTTAATAGGATGATATATTTTATAATATCAAAGAAAGATATATAGAAAAAACAACAATATTGCCAGTAGGGAATCTAAAAATCTGTTATACTACATCTCTCGAAAAGGTGTCGCAAAAGTGCTGCATTAGTAAATAAACACGAAAAATGCATTTAGTACAGTAAGAACGAAAAGAACGAACGACAATGATGCAGCAAAAAAAAAAAAAAAAAACTAGAAGGACTCAAGACCAGAAAAAAAGACCAAATCAGGAAAAGAAAAAGGTGTAAGACTACATACTTCTCCGCATTCTTCTGTATTAAAACGGTCATAGTTTAATTTTTTCGATGCCCAACAACATTGTTCACGATTTAACCAAAATGCATTCAAACATATTCCATTTCTCAAATGAATGATCCAATTTGTTCCAATATCAATTACAGCAGCAATAACACCTGCTGATAGTCCAACAAGGAGTACACAAAGCCATCCTGACCATGCATCATGATACATCAATAATTTTCTTAAAAATGATTCACGACGTTTTGATCTTAACATACGATGACGAAAGCGATCGCGCATCAAATCTTTTAACCAATCAATTGTTTGAAAATCATCGTAATGGGTGCTAATAATATCAACGCCAGACATTAGACCTACAATAAGACGAAAATTATTTATTAATTAAAAGGGTAGACTACACATTTAAAAAAAATGAATATTATCCGTTGAAGAAGAGGAAGGAAGTTGCAAATAGATGTAGTTATTCTAGTGAAAAGAAGTAATTCGCCTCTAGGGTATTCTATTTATATAATTTTAACGTTATACCATTTGGTTTATTTGTCTCTGACGTTCCGTTATGTTTATTAATTGTGATATCATTTGTAATATCGACCATATCCTCATCTTGAGGATAATGTGAATTATTGCTCGTAGGTGATGTTGTTGTACTATGAATAATGGGTTGAGCGAATGGATTCACAGGAAGGAAAGGGTGTTCTCCTGTAACAAACATAATTTTAGATCTATAAGAGACAATAATGAGAGATACGCATGCAGCTGTTGAATAGTAGTAGCAGCAGTTTAAAAAAAAATTTCATGCAATGCAATATAGCCGCTCAATGTATTTAAATAAACATTATCATCATTCGATTTCTTATTTTTCCATCAATATACACACACTCATGTCTGTATTCTATTTTATTAATTTAAAAAAAAAGATTCCTTAATAGACTTCCTTTTCTCTTTGCATCCTTCTTTTTTTTTCTTTTTCTACCTATATAAGTACACGCATCAATGTCAAGAACTTTGTTCGTGTTATTTTTTTATTTTTGTCTTTTCTCTGCTTTTTTTCCATTACCTGATGATTCAGAACCTGAAACACGAAGAAGAATAAAAGAAAAAAAATCTGTATTATTTAAAAGAGCAAACTTTTTTCAATGATCGAACGCCCCTTCTACTAGAAATATCATCGTCGAATGAAGACATTTAAAAAGTGGAAGAGAGTATCAAACTTTTTCTACAATTTCATAGAACTTTATACGATTTTTATATCATCGATCGTCATCGATACAGTAGAATCATGTAAGTTTAGCAATTAATCCTTGTTCTTCTGTAATTCTATGTATTACAGAGAATTTGAGTAACTAATGGCAAATGTTATCTCTTGATTAAAGTTTTAGTAGATTGGAGATTTCTTTTGTTACCATTGTAGACGACAGATCCTTCTCTTTCAAAATGAGTGAAACAAAAAGAGCATCTAATAAACAACAGAACATCTGTTCAACTTTTTTAATTTTACCTGTATCCGTTTGGAATATCTTCAGTATTCCTGTACTTAGATTTAATGTCATATTTCATCTCACTATGACAATTCACAAACACACCTTTATAATTTGAATATTTTCGTAAAGTCGCAAACATCACTGCTCGGAAAAGGTGGAATAATTTGTGTGAAACAGTTCTTATTAGATATAATTTGTTTCGTCTACTAGTATGCGGTTTCCTTCGTAAAAGCAATCCCACATTTATCATCTGTATCTGTAATTGTACATAATATTTTTAAAAAAATGTCCACTAACTTTTTAAAAATGTATATGCGTTTTGATACATTTTTTTTTTTTCTATTACCAGATAGACAAAATGATATATTAACCCAGATTATGATTACTATTTCAAAAGAACAAGACAAAAAAATAGCAAAAAGGTCAGAATTTACAATTATTCATTCAAACGTGACGCATTTTGTCCTTTCTTTCCCCTTAGAAGCCTTTTAGTTAAGCTGACATGCAAAAAGGGTAATATGAAAGTATTAGACGATTTTGTTGACCAGTGTTTTTAATAGCATAGTAAACAAGAAGTCCTGACATTGTATTCCTCTATAATTTTTACTATGTTTCTAACTGTAAATGTGATTGTGAAGTGAACGTTGATTAAACTGCAAAAATTCTAACTGTAAAATTTTTACCATATCTTTGATTCTACAGTAGAAAAATCCATTATGATAAAAAATTCTATTAAAAACACCGATTTGGACACAAACGTCTTTAATTCATTGTCTCCCTTTCCTCCATCCTTTCACTCATAGACATGAATAAAACTCCAAAACTTACTTGAAGTTGTTCTAACTGCGTTATAATCGTTATGCATTATTTCGACAAGTAAATGTTTCTTTTCGCTCATCCCATCTAAACACCGACAGAACAAAAACAAGAAGTTAGTGGAGTCCGGTTTGAGAAAAATTATCTCGTATGCTTCTGAACAACCGAACGATGTTTAAACTTTACCATGAAACAGTCCTTGTGATCATTATTACGTAATTTTAGTGTTCACAAAATTAGTAGCGTAAACATAATAATAAAATAGGGAATGATAACAAGAAATTGAAAGAAATAAGATGAACGAAAAAAAGATCGATAATTCAAAAAGAATTATTGTACTGCACGTAAACGAAAAATGAATAAATGCTGCTCTTGCGAGTAGGTGGAAAACCGGTTTGTGATGTAGTTTACCAAAGTATTGTTCTTAACAAGTATCTGAATCAGATTATGTATGTAAAACATAAAAAAACGATGATGTCATCGATATGGAATGCCTGTTACTACGCACCAATCAGAACAGAGTGAAAAGCCTCTATTCTAAATAATATACAGCATTTTGTTTGTAATTTCTAATCATGTAAAATAGTTTGTAGTTCGAAGTTGGACATTAAGTCAGATTTCTGCTCATTTCATATATTACTTCAACCGAGGGCGACATCTATGAGTTTCAGGGTATTCTTAACTTAATAGCTGCTTTCGCTAGTAGACAAAGAGTGTGGCGCAGTTTCTTTGAAACACATAACGTTCTTCTTTACGTCTTTCAATTTTCGGGCTATAGAAGTTTTGGATTTCTGCCAACTTCGGAAAAAAGGTTTCTTGTGTTAAGTGCAGAACAAAAGTTCTAAAAATGATTTTGACGTTTGGGTATTGTTAGAGTCGCATAAGAGCACTGTCAATTCCTTTACTAGAAAAAAATGTACTCAACGTATATAGATGTTATAAAATGAGTATTTGTAGAAGTTTAAATGCAACCCTGATGAAACTTCTTGTAACTAGAATCTTGATTTCTTGAATTTTTTCAGCAAGAGCTTGACCCAAGATCACGGTAAGAAATTAAAGAAATTTCATTTCGTATAAGAAAGGTGTAAAAATTTTTCATCACGATACTCTGGAACATCTTGACTCAATTCACTCAAGATCTTAAGATTTCTGTTCTGAAGCTCTTGAATAAAGGAAGTTTCACCAGAAAAAGCTGACTATGAGAACTTAGCTCAGGACAAAAAACTTCAAAGAATGACACATTCTGTCGATATGGAGCTTTATAGTTAATTAATTTTTGACTTGCTATATATAACACTATACTGAAAAAGCTCTAGTAATTAATTAATTCTTGGGTTCTAACACTCTTTCTAAGGTTATAGTCAGGTGATACACGATATATTAGTGATGATCACGTATCGTTACTTGAGTTCGGGGAGTTCGATTATGTATCGAATGGTCCATAATAAATTGCAATCTTAGTATTTCCCCAATAATCATTTTATTTTTATGGTGTAGGCTTCAACTGTTTTTCAACGGTTTAAGCATTCCATTTGATTCTAAAAGTAATTCTTTTATTATATCTAAACAGAGAAACTTGGAATGGCTAATCCGTTGAAAATAGTTGAAGCCTACGCCATAAAAATAAAATGATTATTGACCATTCGATATTGCACTTTTCTTTAACATATCTCACAATATATTTCTAACAATAGAATCATACCTAAAAGTCACATTTTGTTTACACCCAATTATCTTAAGGTTTCAAAAATTCTGATACTTCTTGCGTTAGTTCTTAGGTACCTGTGAATTTAGGGGCGTTAATGTGCAGTGGATAAACATGAACAATGTTTTTTAGCTTTCTTCAATCAAGAGAATTAGCGGCTAATCGCTGTGAGCATTCAAAATACTCCAGTTATTTGACAAGATATGAAGAGTCCTTATATGATCTGACTTATACTCAACCTTAGCATTAGAATTTATTATAAACTTAAGGTATATATCTCGCAGATTACTGTGGAAATTATGTGTGGGTTCTACTAGGAATGTAAAAAAAATCTTAAGATATCATACGGTTTACCCTAGACATCGATTCTTATATAAGAATTTTATCAGAAACGTCTAAGTCTCTTACTAGTATCTTACAAGATTCTTATCGGAATCTTATCAGTTTCTTACATACGATTGTTTAGGATTTCCCATCGGTAGTCGTAAGTATCTTATAAGAATCTTATAAGAGTTTCGTAAGAAATTCATAATTTCTGACGAGAAAAGCATAATACATTAAAATAGGATTATAAAGAAACGATTTCATGACATAATAGTTTCACGAGAAAATTCAGAAAAATAATGACAAGTTTCATGGTGTTTTAATGTTGGATTCTGTTTGTGTTTAATCCTATCTATTTCGGTGTAGAAGAGAATATTTTTGCAGTAATTTATGTTGCTATGATCTGAAATGTTATATAAATGTCATATAATCGTACTTACCAGTTTATCTTTACTACGTTGTTTGTTCAAATAATACTAAAAACTGATGAGATACAATGAGAATAATTGATAACACCTTCATTTACTAATAACTTCATTGTTTCTGATAGATATGTGACAACAACAAAAGTTCAAAGTGCTCTAGGTCTCGTGTTGATTTTTTGAACATTGTCTAATCAGCATCAAATCATGAAGGCGAATAAACAAGTCAAGATGATTTTCATCATTTTTCTATACAGAAGAAAGAGAAAAATAATACTTATTCTCTCAATATAATAGATACGCATAAATTTTCTCTTTCTATCTATGTTTGGAAAAAACAGATCTCGTTTTCTTTCGATTCTTCCAAATTATAGAGTTCATCTAGCTGAAATTATCATATAGAAGCTCAAATGAATATGTCGTGCAGAGATTCTCCATTTTTTTCACTTCATTTGATTTTTTTATATCGTCATCAAATTATACAAGTGTTTTCCTTGCCTGAGGGAAAAAGTACAATGAATATCAGACTTAACTTGTCCCATATCCGTGATACTATTGACATAAACGATTATAAAGAAGAATTATGAAAAAAAAAGTAGAAAAACTTTTTGGAAAAAATTTCCATCATTCCACCCTTAATATTGCACAAAAAATTTTGTTGTTCTATATTTCCTTTTTCTTTATCTAAATTTCAAAACTTTTTTTTTCATAGAACATTGCATGTTATCAAGTAGTGATCTGCAAGATATTAAAAAGAAGAGCATCACGCTATGAGATTATGAACAATTAGAGATTATAAAGTAAATAATAACAGTCGTTTCCTGCTCCGAGAAAAGACAGAGAAAAGAAACATTTTTGTTTCAGTTAAATAGATACAGTAATGTAACGTTTAGATGTCATGTGTTTAGTGGCATGAAAAACTTTTTCAACTTGAAATATGTTGAAAAAAAATCTGCTAATTATGATGGTTAGAGTATTGTAAGAGATTTAAAAAATTATTACAATGCATTTGGAAGTTTAAATGAGAAAGTTACTAACAATTCTTCTAGTAATTATAACTAATTATTAGTTTTATATTTAACTAGTCTTCTATCTTTTCTATACCCAAATGTAAAGGTATAAATTTAATAATTTTCTCTTCTAATTTGAATAGAAGCAATTTAACAAGTTCTACGTTTATTTATCTATGACATAGAGGAGTTTTTTCTTTCTTTAATAACATAAAGAATTGTTTGTGAATTAACAATATACGATAATAATTGATGAATAATAAAAAAAAATTTTTCTTTTCTTTCTATACATTTACTCATTGCTTTTTAGGATAAATTTATGTTCAATCGTTTAGCGTTTCTCTTTCTGTCTTTTTGATGATAATAAATTATACTATGCACGACAAAGTATGTATGCATTGAAAGAATAATAAATACGTCCGGTTTCTCACACTACTACAACGTCATAGCAAAACTTGTCAGATAACGATATAAGTTGGTAGACATCCTGATTGTTCTGTCTTGTTATAGAAATATTCATGCCATATAATAGATCCCACTCTTTTTGTTGAATTAATGTTTTATAGTTAATAGAAGAATTTTTTGATAAAAAATTTATATTATACACTAAGGAATAGTGTGATATGTTTTGGAATGGACTATTTGTCTATATTTTAGCAATTGAACGTGATATTCACAAGTAAACAAGAATATTGTTTTTGATGGAACGAACATAAAAATGTTTTAAAAGTTAATTATCTAGTTGTTAATCTTTACTAAGTTAAAAAAATTAGTTATAATAAAAGTTGTTATACAGTATTGATTGAACGAATAGAATACTGACTTGGAAATTTTGATTTGCATAGAACAATTTTCGAAATCAGCATGAAAATGCGGGAAAAGTCGTTTTTTTTTCTTCTTCTTCTTTCTGTTCTGTTCTGCTGTATATATATATTTTTGGGCTTTTCGTGTGAATGCTATATAATTTTACGAATGTCGATCGAATAGAAGAATAGAACCGGGAAACATCTCATTTTGATAATAACTCTATGGTCTACAATTCTGACAAACTGAAAAAGTTTTTGTATGTCGACGAAATCGCCTAACTTTTGTCGATTCATCGCGATTTTTCTGCTGGGTTTCTATAATGATAAGTCAAAAAAATCGGCGATTAATTGTGCGATTAATCACCATTTTGAGTCAAAATCGCGACTAATCGGCAAAAGTTAGGCGATTTTGTCGACATGGGTTGTTATTGACTTCAAAATTTTTAAAAGTCAGTCTTTGAAACAAGCTTTCAATAAACGCTATTATTGGTGGTTTTATGAGAAACGCTTACATTCTTTTTCTTTTAAACAATCATTTGATAAAGCATAGAACCTGTATATACAGTATAAATTTCACATTGTTTCACACTTTTGATCAGATACAGTAGAAAAATCTACATACGTTCTCCGATATATCGGTCGCTTCCGTATCATTTGCAGGCTTATTTTGACATATTTTGAGAGAACGAACATTCTTACATATACCTAATACTTGCTCAGAATTTCAAAAACTATTCTTTTTTTGAAAATAAGATGCAGCTACACAGTAAGAAAATGTTTTTCTATGAAGATCAAACGTTTCTCATCTTCGAAGATGTTCGTGATCAGCATAAAAAAGTGGATCCATGCAACTTAAAAAAAATCTCTGGAAAAACGTTTATCGAAAATCGAAATGCGCCAAAAACTTTATCAAAAATTCCTAGAAACTGTGTTGTAGGAAATGATCAAGTGTCCCACTGACATTTTTCTGATAGAAAAAAATCATTTCTAACAGGTTCAGGATTTCTACCATACCCGTCCACGTTCGTCACAAAAAAGAGTACAAAAGTCTTTTGCTTCACAGTGCACTCGTGTCTTCATCACAAATCAAAGGACAATTTCGAAGATTCAAGAAACAGTGGTGTCTATAGCAGGGATGTTACAAGGTTTGAGACTATGCATCAAAGATCAGACGTTTTCATTATTCAAACCCCCAAGCTCTGCCGAGCTTTTGTATCAGACGTAACCAGTTTTCTCTGCTGTATCCGAAACTAATGCTAGGATGGTCAAAACCAATAAAAAAGTACCGGGCTTGATAAAGCTTGTTCAAAAATACAGATAAAGATCAATTTTCACCAAGCTTTACCAAGCTCGGTACTTTTTTGTTGATTTTGACCAATCCAAGCTTTAGTTTCGGATACAGCAGAGAAAACTGGTTACGTCTGACACAAAAGCTAGGCAGATCTGGGGGGTTTTGAATAATGAAAACATCTGATCTTTGATGCAAGGTCTCAAAGCTTGTAACATCCCTAGTCTATAGGTATTGTCCCTGCTTCTGAAAGCTCAATAAATTATTTAAAAAAACCTTTAAAAAAAATGGAAATTTATCGTCAGTCTGAAAAGGAGCGTGAGACAAGATTCTGTCTGATACTGTAATGTACCGTTTAGTGTGGTTAATGGTGATAGGAAATTCTATATGATAGGTAGAGTCCTGTTAGTATGACTTTTTCGTTACCATTTACCATACCATTACCATCGATAGAAATCTTTTTTTTACCGTTACCATTACCACGGGAATGGTAATGGAATTCTTCTGGTAATAGAACATTAGAACATATTCCCACAGAAGGGGAAGAAAACAGTCATAAATACGTGCATAAGGCACAAAATAAAGGATATGTAGGACCATGGACTAGCCTGAAGATTATACAACGTTGGACTATATTACATATACTAAAGTAAAATACAATAGTGTACGGCAATAGAATTTGCTTTCTTCTATCTAAACGAAAATTTAATAAATTGTCTGCTTCTGAACCAATAAATATAAAGAAATATTACACAAAACAGGAAATAAAAATATTAACTGATGCTAGCGATCCTTTGTTGCTTTTTCCTTCATGTTTTCAATAAAGAAGTTGTATGACTTATGAACTAGAATCTGAAACGTGTTCGTTACCATCACCATTACCATAAAGTTTAAATTTTGTTATCATTTAACATCTATTACCAAAAATTTAAATTTTGTTTTTACCGTTAGCGTTATCATGGTAATGGCGAGGTAATGGAATTGTTTTGTTGCCGCAGGACTCTAATGGCAAGCCACTTGTCATTTATCTATTCATCTCTCGTGTGTCACATTATTCGAGTTTATGTGTTGTAAGTGCACAACCTGAAAACAAAGAAAACTTCCTCTTCATTCTTCGAAAGAACATAACAGAAAAGAGTGTGCTCACATAAGCAAAGCAACCAGTTGACTTTCTCGTCTTCTTATCACTGTCGTGACAATCAAACAACAAACCTTGCTACACATTTAGCGTGGTGGAAATATACACAAAGTTGTTTTTTGCATACAAGAACAACAGCTTCTCTTCGTCTCTACTTCATCGCAACAGCTTCAAGACAGAAAGCAACATGCGTCAAGTGCGACAAAGGTAGAAGTTTTTTTATTAAAAATAAACTGAGTACAAGGTTGATGACAGAAATCATTTACCAAAGAAAATAATTACAAACAAGATGAAAAACTAGATTTTGGTTTAGTGTACTATAAGATGATCTGAAGATTTTATCAGACGCCTAAAAATCTGCATAAGAACTTGAACTAATCAACGAGAAACTTGAGAAATCGTTCAAGTATTATTCAGGATATTCGTCCAAGATTTTTCACTGAGTCTAGAGAAAGAACTGAACAAACAAGTTTTACTGTTATAGTACGAATCTCTAAACGTGAATCTTGCCTTTTTTTCATTTTTTTTTATCCGTTTTTGTCGGAAATGACAGGATATCTACTTTGGAAGATGGTGATCATGATTCTGAAATTATTTTTTCATTCAGTGCAGTAGTTCGGGAGAAAAATGGAAAATAAGAGATCTTTTTAATGCACCTAGCTCTTTACACACTGATATTAACCATCTAGAAAAGGTACACACTTTTCGATGTCGAGTGAACGTTTAGAAGATTTACACACCTAGTAACACACTTTATTTTTTACAGTGTGTCCTCAATTGCAAAGACTAGAAATTTTACAATAATACTGACCTAAAAATTACATCTATCACCCAGATCTATAATCTCACTTGACTCAGGTGTAGCATCTAGCGAAATATGTACTAAGAATGTTACAAGCCCAAGCTCCGGCTTGGGACTTGGGTAAGGCTTGGTAGACTTGGGCTCGGAAAAGCTTGGACTTGGCTTGGGCTTGAAAGTTAAATTTTACAAAAGATGGAGTAACAAAGCCGTACGTTGTTTTGAACGATAGAGTTTTCCAACGAGCCGCGTTACTTTCCAAAATCTTTGGAAGTAGGACTTTCAGAAAACCGTGATTTTTGGCGTATAGAAGTTGAATGAAGTGACTTCTAAAAACCACCGTTAAGAGATGGAACATTTTGAAGCTGATATTTTGATTCAGTGTTGAAAGAAAATTAAATTCGAGGCGAAAAAATTGGAATTCTGCTCGTATTTCTCAATTTTCTCTAACAGAACTCAATTTTCTCTAACAGAACTCAATTTTTATGCAATAAAAATATCATATTTGGAATCAGAATCAAAAATCGAATCGACTGATATGTATCTCTATCCTATCTTTAGTACTTTAAATTTTTTCAAATTTTCACGTTGAAAAATCATCGAGGTTCTCAACAAAAAACTGAAAATCAAGTAAAAATCCCGATTTACATATCAGTCGATTCGTTGTTTGGTTCTGATTCTGAATAGGATATTTGTATTGCACAGAAGTTGTGTCCTGTTGGAGGAAATTGAGAAATATGAACAGACGGCCGAGTTTTTCGCCTCTAATTTAGAAAAAAACCATAGAAACCAAGATCACATAATACGGGAGTATTGTTAAACCTCTATGTTTATTTAGTTTTTAATGCTCTATCAAATGGTGTTTGAACCAACTTTCTATCTCTTTTCTGAGCTGAGTTATTTCAATTTTAGAAAAAGTTGAATTTTTTAAATTTGAAATCAAAGTCAAAAATTGAAAATTTGACTTGGAAACATAATTTTTTTTCAAAGTATTCGTCTTTCAACACTGAATCCAAATATCATTTTCAAAATGTTCCATCTCTTAACAGTGATTTTTAAAAGTCATTCCATTCAACTCATATACGCGAAAAACCACGGTTTTCTGGAAGTCCTACTTTCAAAGGTTTTTGAGAAAACTTTCTAGAGACAAAAAGAAAAAGGACATCGTGAAATCGCTACACCCTGAGTTTTAGAACACTATATCCACTGAGGTAGAAGTCAGCCTAGACCAATTTTCTTGTGCAAGAATTTTCTGTCAACATTCATACATGAAAAATAATACAGAAACGCTAAAGATAAGAACTGAATTGACAACATATGACTTCTTTCTTCGATATCTTGCAAACATTTTTTCCCAAGAACAAGCTTTATCCAAGCCCGAGCCAAGCGCAAGTCACTACCCAAGCTCTGGCTTCCCAAGTCCAAGCGCTTGGACTTATAACATCCATTATATATACTACTGACATATAATTAAACATATTATTAAGTAGGACTATATGATATAAATATTCTGCACGTATAAATTTCTTAATTTCCAGATTCCTGTTTTGTCGAAACATGCAAAATGCTTTGAATTTCATATTTTGAAGCAAAAGTAAATTAAACATGCTACTTCTAAATGACTATATTCTGTTTTGAAATAGATATTAATATCTGAAAATAGAGTACCTGTTACATACTTATATGAATAGAAAACTTATTTTAAATATGATTACTATTTCAATATAAAAGAAATAAATAACGAGTAATAAATAAACAGTTTCGATCTTAAATAACTGATGATTTCTTGTTCATAACCGAATTAAAATGAGTTGAAAAAATTATCATAGTTGATATAAGCAGCTTGAGACCTGTTTTTAGTTGAAGCATAGTATTCAGGGCTCCCAGTGGGTTGGGTAGAATTTTTCGCTTCATCTCATGCATTTTCCATGCCCAACCCAACTCAGCCCATAAAACTCAAAAAAAAGTTTGCTCATGGGAACCCATGGAAGAAAAATTTTTATATTTACATTAGATTACGAAGCTTACACATTAAATCGAAGAAAAATTTATAACATATTTTAGATAGTCTCCTAGAGAACACCGAGCGAATGGAGATGTGAGCGTTGTCTTGGATTCAAAGTCAAGGAAGGTCGTTCGCAGATATAAGTACCTAAAGTCAGGGAACCGAGCGAGTGCAGATGAACGCTATCTTGTACATTTAGATCAAGAATGATATTGTTCTTTTGAAAAAGTCAATTAGAATGCTTTTTGTCTACAGATCTTCAAATAGAACTGGTTCAGTGTTTTTATGATCCACATCATTTATGTGCAAAAAATTTGAATCTTCCCTTGAGTACTCATGATATTGAACATTCAAACTCAAACTCAAACCAAGCCCAGCCCAACCCATCCGATAAAATTTTACCCCAGCCCATGGCGACCATGGGTCAACCTAACCCACCGAGAGCTCTGATGGTAGTTTATTTAAATTTTAAAAATATTTCTCACCAATCTGTCAAAAAGAGAGAAAAGAACTCTCTAGGAAAAAGACCTTTTATTATTCATCTTGTTTTTGATAGACACCCATATAATTCTCATTAAAAAGTCTTTTCCTTCATTATTGAACTAGAGTTCATATGCCAAAGAAAAATTTTAATAACGATATCAAAGACAAAAATTATTTGTTTAATTACTCTTTTAAATTTTGATGTATGTACAATAATTTTCTAACAAATGATATTAATAAAAATAGGTTTCTGTTGAAACAATTTCTTTTATGTATGTAAAACATAAGTCCAAAAACATATGAGAAAACGTAGCACACATTTGATACTGTAGGAGATATACACCGTTGTCTTCGGAAAAACATACACTTCCCTAATGCACTATTTGGTTGATAACTATGATTATCTATGTACTTCCTCTAATACTGTCGAATCCAAACGTATTGTTTCTCACGTTATCGATTAGATTTTTATTATTGTGTCAAGTATGACTAATGGTCTGACGAGAATGAAAAAACCAAAATACTGTAGAGAACGAAGAAAACTCATTATATCGCTAATATTATTGACTTTTATTATTTTCTCTTCATTTTGATTTTATATTTTCTTTTCTTAGAGTATACGATTGATTGAAACGAGAATATCTTACTTTCCATTACAAAAAAGATAAGTAGAACTACGGTATCTTAAGAATCTGAAATTTACAGAAAAAAAATATATATTTCTCTTTTTCTGCTGTTCAATAAGAAACAGGAACAAAACAATGTCAGTATTAAAACTATCCCCTATCAAAAATCACTTACGTAGCGTATAATCTCGATTAAGTTACAAAAATATAAGTATCTATAACTGACTGTCAAATATTATTAGTTTTCCAGAATATTGGTCTTTTATTGGTAACTGACTTTGATATATATTCAGTTCATTTTATTGTTCAATAATTTGGATGTGTCTCTTCGAGATCGCATTCCTTTTGAACTACTATCCATTTCAAAATATAAGAACCGTAGTTGTTTTTTGAACAACTTTTGATAGAAAGCGGCCAGAGAGCTCCGGTTTTCGTCATGCGAAAGAAGAGACTTAGAGACATGTTTTCGCAAGTAAAATAATTTTCAGAAGAGTTTTAAATAGGTTGTCTAGGAGATCTTTG
>CAJNOQ010002352.1:0-24781 GCA_905250885.1 Didymodactylos carnosus | reverse complement strand
GGAGCTATTGATATTTTACGGAAAAGACATAAATTGCTTATATCTCATGAAATATCCAGTAAAAGAGTCCCAAAGTTGGTGGGTGATCAGCATTCGGTAAGAGCTATGACCCCACAGAATTAGAAGTGCCTAGCTACTATAGTTCTTGAGTTACAGGAGTGTCGCTACTTTGAGGGATTATTTTTTGACAAAATAATCCCGGACTCAAAGGGTTAATCAACACTATCAGACGGAGTTATAAATATCAACCGTGTTTGATAGTTTTTAAAATTTTGATTAAAAGTTAAATTAGTTATAATTAATTTTATTTCCAACTATTAGCGATGCGTCTGCCGAGAAAGAGTGTCTTGTATGTGACTAGATTGCGTCTTCAAGATAAGAGGTGTCTTGTATGTGTCTTCATTGTGTCTACTAGTAGGCATGTAGAAGTCACATTGAAGTCGCACAGAAGACGTGTGAACGAGAAAGACACTTAGTAGTCACATTATCCCGCCTTCCGTGTGTCTCTAGGCGTTTAATCGAAGTCTCACACGAAATGTCAATGTAAGAGGCTAATAAGACTAATAACTAATGTGCCTGTGTGGTTCAGTGATGAACATATTCGTCTCGTAAGCGAATAGACCGGGTTCAATTCTTACCAGGGATAAATAAATTTTAATACGTCTTTTCCAGAAGACTCATCAAAGTGACTTCAAAAAAGGCGCTAATATACGACTAAATGGGATCCGACTTACCTGTCTTTAATGCGATTGGAGAAAAGATACTATAAAGTGACTATCAGGTAAAGTCGCATCATCTATCTTTAAAGGAGACGCTAAAATGTTGCTTTTTGGGATCCGAGTTATGTGTCTACCTGGAAGCTGCATTTTTTTTAGAGTGTTCGGGATGACTATTACCACTTTTCGGAAGTATCATTCATAACCGGGCGCGCACTTCCTATAAATGTCAACTAAAAGCCATTGATAATAACAAAAGTGGTTCCAAGTTTCTGAAACTATTGTCACTTCTAGTGGAAAGTATCAACAAGAAGTTATTGGTACCCGCTAGATTTTGAGCGTTGAGCTCTATGTTTTTGTTCAAAGCGTAAAGTCGTTTTGATACGAATCCATTTTCTTGTTGAAGTAGCAAGTTTCTTCACTGTAAAAAATTAAGTGTGTAAATGACACGTAAAGTGAACGCCAAGTCGATTCCTAGTGACCGTCGAGAATACACGGCGTAGGTATGTAAAGTACACACTGAGAAGTGACCGTCTGGTTCTACGCACTGAGACCAATGATATGGTCTACTTGTCTAAACTATCCGTGCTGAAAAATGTCTCAGATTCATCAATCGATTGTTCAAATCTGCCATATGGCGATGTTTTTTTTCACTTTTTTTTCTTATCCGTTTTTGCTGGAAATGACAGCATATATACTTTCGAAGATAGTGATCATGATTCTGAAATTAGCTTTTCATTCGATGTAGTAGTTCAGGAAAAAAATGGTAAATAAGATATCTTTTTAACGCACCTAGCTCTTTACACACTGAGATTGACCATCTAGAAAAGGTACACACTTTTCGATGTCGAGTGAACGGTTAGAAGATTTACACATCTAGTAACGCACCTTATTGTTTACAGTGTTGCCCACCACTATACATTCTTTCGGTTATTTCATATCAAAGTGTCACTGGTTGCGTATCGACACGTTCCACTAGAAGTGACAGTAGTTTCAGAAACTTGGAGCCACTTTTGTAAGTATCAATGGTTTCCAGTTGACATTTAGAGGAAGTGGCAGTAGCTCGGTTATGACATGTCCGAAAAGTGGCAATAGATCCACCCTTAAAATTTTCTTTAAACTAGTTGAAAATATACGTACATGTTCCAAATTTTAATTTTGTTTAACAATAAACGCGTTTCAAGTCCAATTTCGCATAGCTTAAAAATTACAAAAAACTCTTCTGCATCATTCTGCTGTATAAATAGTGTGTTATATTCAAATAATCACTATTTTATCTACAATAAAATCTTCATATTGATTTCAAATCTCTGTGCTTATTAAAAACAAGAACAAATTTTCAATAAAATGTTTATTATGTGAAGTGGGAATAGTGAACAATAGCACAATGATGAAAAATGTCATAACGAATACCCACACTAGTAACTTTTCTCATAAAATTCATTAATCACATCCAAACTTTCTTTCTTTCGATAGATTGACATCAAGGTTATATTTCTTGGAATATCAAAATTCTCATCGAAACTTTTTGCTATAGGTTGAAAAAAGAATAAAATGGTAGAATCACTATCAACAACTTTTCATTTTCTGTTTTTATAGAAAGTCCAATTTATAGAAGAAAAATCACATATTTATAATTCATGAGAAAGACCTGCGAGTATAGGTGTAATTTATTTTGAACAATCCTCCAAAAAATAATTGCCTGATTATCCTGAAGATAAAAAATACAAGGTACAGATATGTAAAAGATGCAAAAGAAAAGAAAATTATTGTATATATAGAAACGATTTCTTTTTTATATAACATATAAAAAAGTAGTAGAGTAGTGAAGTATCAATGTTTGCTGCACAAACTATATGCTAGTGAAAGTCAAATTATTCATGATATAAGGATGATATATTTGTTTCTCAGTCTGCAATTATTATGAGTATGTATCAATAACAAATTATATGATTATGAATTACAAAACAAGGCTTTTATATGAACTAGAAATGAATTTTTAACACGGCTAATAAAAAGAGATAATCTGATGGGCAAACACGTGAAAAGAAAATGTATGCTGCGACCTGGAATCGAACCCTCTGGTAATAGGGCAGAAGCTCTAACCACTGAACTACCAAAGCATGATCTAACATACACTCTCAGTTCATATGGATGATTTTTAACTAAACCCCTTCCCAGAATAAAGGACTACTGGTCTCCTAGTTTGCTTGTCAAACCATGAATTTAAGAGCTGTCTTCTATTAGAGACATTTTTTTTTTATTGCTCTTTACAGTAGACAGCATATAGCGAAAATTATATCATGTGAGAGAGAAGTGTACTGAATGCAAAATAAATAAATCTCGGCGAAGAAAATGATAAATGTCTAAATAAAGTGATAAACATCTAAAAAATATAGTTTTCACATAAATGTGAATAAGTCCATATGCCATAATTTAGGCAGATTTTAAATTCGCCAAGGCTAACTTAAGGACAGAAAAAGATAAAAGATGAATAGAAATACAATAAGGATTATAATTTCATTTACACTTAATGCACACTTACTCAAAACAATAGTGATCTTATAATAAAGGTGGTCTACTATTTTGGCTTTTACGCTATAAGCTTCAGACTGGTCTGTTAATTAGGGATGGTCGTCTATTATAGGATGATCTTTTATTCTGGGAAGGGGTTTATTAGAGTTTCGAATATGGATGCAGTACAACGAGTAGAGCACTCCAGTCTCATTAATAGAGTGTATAATCTCTGAAGTGGTTATGCCTGTTATTTTACCGCTGAGTTTGCGTCGGTATTCGAGACTCTGATACGTTAAATCATTCATGTAAACTAATTTCGTCCCCCCTCCCCAGAACAGAAGGCCGTTCTGGAGCAAAAACTTTTAAAAAACGTCCTGTACGGTAGTTTATTTACCAAAAAAGTGCGATGTGCGAAACCACGATAGAAGGCCATGGCCTTCTATTCTGGGTGGAGGGAAGGCGAGGGTTATGAGCGTATGTTAGAATGTGCTTCGGTAGCGTAGGAAAAGACCACAGGCCTAGAAAACCGATGTCACTGAGTTCGATTCCCGGTCAAAGCATACATCTTTTCATGTGTTTGCCTGACAGATTATTTCTCTTTATCAGCCACATTAAAATTTCATTTCTAAATTATATAATATATTGTCACCTATCATTTTACAACAATCAATAAATTCTGCTCTAATTTAATGAAAAGACATGTATTTTTTTTTATCACCATATTTTGGTCAGTATTCTTCAGATTAGTAATTTCTTAACCAAAATACAATGTACAAAATATGTGTCATTTGAAGAAATAAAGCATATTTATATGTGAAAAGCTATAGAGAAAAATAAAAGATACCTTCAGAGATGTCACCCTCCTTCTTCACAGAGACACGCGCGCACCTATACCTATATTGTTGCAATGAAGCAATCTCGTCATATCATATCACCATTGAAAGCTTGTTCAGAACTCAGACAAATAACATGAAAAAGTAAAAAACAAAACGTCTCAAACTTTTGTCAGTGACTTTATAGTGAAAAGTCTGTGGTTGATTTCCTGAATATGTGATAATGCATCATATACTTTATGATTGATATATCGTCATTATCACTGAAAGTAGAGAAAAAAATAAATGTTTGTTATATGAATAATCAATCACTGCACATAGTTTATAAAATAAATATTAATTACTGTCAGCACCGAGATATGCTTTGACTACATACGGATATATATATTGTTAATGATTTTCTTCATGGAAATAGCCAATTCAGTACTCGTTTCATCAACTTCACTGAAACAATTTTTATCTCTCCTCTTTTAGGTTATGTTGATCACTTTATCAACACCCAAGAATAAATAGAAGAATTTGAACATCAATGTGATAAAAAGTAAAACAAAGCAAAAGTTTTTCATTGAGAAATATACTTCGCCATATTTGTAGTATAAGTTTATTTGAATTAACTTATATTTATGAAGAAATGAGCAGTAGTAATATGCTTATACTAATTCAACATGCCCTTGTATAGCAAGGAATATACTTACATAGTGCAACTCTGATTCAAAAGAGAAGTGCTAACGATAGAAAAAATACAAGGAATAAATAACTAGATACCAGCTGCCCTGCTGGAAGATTGCAAGGTCAACTGAGTGAAACGGCAAACAGACGAAATTAGAACATCCACAACCTCATAACAGTTTGACTATTTTTCAAGAAGAATTTCTATATTTTTATATCAGCTGATTCATTATTGTGTCATATATTCTACTGTAGTATAGCTTTCATCATATCCACCACTATAGCATATATTCAGAAGTGAATCACGTGACAATTAATTATCTCATAGCAGAAACCATAGAGTTTTCTAAAAATATACGGATTTCGTACCACTAAATGTACGATAACTACAGCAAATATCCGAAAAATAACTACAGGTGTATCATCTACGACCCCTGCACTTTCTAATCATGTTTTTCTGAAATCTGTACGATCAGAGCACAGTGGGCGATTATAACTAGGCACGTGGACATGTGCCATAAAAGTAATGTGAAAGCCTCTAAACACTACTTTTATAGGTTTTCGTATTCGCTCTTTCCAATGGTATCATTTGCAAGTTCAAAGATGTTATTATTAGGGTTTTACAGAGATCCGGTTTCTGACAAACCAGACTGAAACTATTTTTGAACAGTGTAAATCTCGCCATTGGAAAGAGCGCATACGAAAACCTATAAAGGTAGTTTTCATAGGCTTTCAAGCTGCTTCTAAGGCAAAAATCCTAGTGCCTGGCCAAAATTGCTATGGGAATGTCGCAAACCTGTCATTTCATCAAATTAAATTATTTCTTGCTCATAAAAACATACAAATAACATATCATTCGATGCGCTGATTCTAAATAGGTCATTTTTATTGAATAATAACATTCCTGAGCCGAGAAAAATAGAAAATACCTAGAAAATCATGGGCATTTTGAAAACCTGCTGTACGGTCCAGGTACATTTACACAGGTTTATGCATTCATTATATATGAAGGACATGTAGAAGAACATCCTGTGAAAATCTTAACGAGTTTCGAGGAAGGATGTGGAGGGGGAGGCGCATTCTACTGAAACTATCCGTTTGGGAAAGACCTAAGCGCAGAAAAAAAATATTTTTCTCCTAACAGAAATGATTAAAAAAAATTCTTTTTATAAATCCATACAGTGACAGGTTTAGTAGGAGATTATGGACGATTTTTAACATAATATTTGTTCCTGTAGATCCCACCGAACCGCTTTTCTAAGGAGCTGAGTTTCAACACCAAATTTCAATTAACTGTTTTCTCACTAACTACGACACATACAATAAAAAACTGTTTACCATTAAATAGCCCGTTATTCAAAGTATATTTGCCACTATTTGAATCTCGAAAAGTTGTGCTTTCATTTTTCCACCTAATGTCGACGTGATTGCCCGCTGTGCAGAGGTAACCGAGAACGAGTGTCTTACTCGAGCACGAAAATACAGTGTGAAAAGAAAGAAAGAAGAATATTGCTAGGCAACGCTCAAAGTTTTCGTTGTTGTTCCAGATAGTTTTAATGAGTCTTTATTGAGTATTATTAATTTATTTATTTGACTATTTAATTCTATAGGTGAACGAATGTTGAATGAGGAAAAAAAGAAGTCGAATTTTTATCTCTACTATGATCATTTGATCTTGTATGGTGAAATGAATTGCATGCAGGTTCTATATACTTACAAAGAAATGATGGTGCTTTTTTATAAATTATTTATATTTTAGTTCTCTAGACAACGTTTCTCTAACTTGTTTTTCAACACAGTTGAGACTATGTATATCGGATGTCAAGAAAATAATTCAATGATTCGATCTTCAGAAGAAGTCACCCATCTCTCACCAATCGTCGTCTTTAATCGCAGTAAACTCGCTTGACTTATTGAGAATTGCGAGAATGAATTTGTGTTTGCTGATCCCGGAAATAGTGGTCAAAAAGTTGATGTTGCCCTTTCTTGGATTTCTCCTCTATTTTAACTGTTAAAAAGCACGAGTTGATCTTCGAAAACCCGGCTCTATTAAATCACAGTCACAAACATGCTTGTCATTTTAAGGCCAACTCGTGTTTTTTAACAGTTAAAATACAATCCTGTGCAAAATTATAGAAACGATTTGTTTTTTGATTTTTCTACTCGACCGCAGTAGAGAGAACAAATCTGAAAAGTGATTTACATAGCTGAAAGAGTTTCGAATCAAATGAACTTTATATGAAGATTCCATTAGAATACCTGCAAACCACGTCTCTAGAAAATTAAGATTTTAGAAAATCCCAAAAAATCAACTTTCGGGATTTCAACTAAAACCTTTTTGTAAACAGTTCGTTCGTGTACAGCAAACATTTCTAAACAAACTAGACGTCGCTGAACTCTCCACAACGTTTTTTCATTGAACTGCATCCTAGTCAAACCGTTATGAGTTTGTAGATGTTCTAATTTCGTCTGTTTACCCTTTCACTCAGTCGACTTACCCCTCCTCGTCAGAGGTACAACCGGTATCGATATATCGGTACCGGTACGAATTATAACGCAGACCGGTATACCAGCATTAGTATGAAGTATAATCGGTTAGCCGATATTGCTGGTATTTTGTGGTATGATACGATTTTTTTCAAAAAACATCGTATAAATTCAGTCCATCTGTGACATATTTCGTCCACTAAAATTTCATTCCAATTACTAAAGCTTTCTCGGCTTATATAAACTTCTTAATTTAAAAGATTGAACTGGATTGCGGTTTTTGTGAAAGAAAAGCGCGTGAAAAATCAGCTATACATACATAATCAAAGTGAAAAGATTAATCTATCCCTTTGATAACATAAAATAAAGTTCACAGTAAAGAAAAACAAGGAAAAAATATTTTTATTTAGGCAAAATATGATCAAGACAAGCCGGAACCGGCCGGTAAACCGAACACCGGTACGAAGTTTGTATACCTTTGACCGGCACCAGTATCGCATTTTTGATACCGGTTACACCCCTGCTCCTCGTCAAAATCGCTAGAAAAAGACCAAAACTGACAGTGAAAACGACCGAGGGGCCTTTCGTAAACTGAATACAGTTCGATGAAAAAACGTTGTGGAGAGTTCAGCGACGTCTAGTTTGTTTAGAAATGTTTGCTGTACACGAACGAACTGTTTACAAAAAGGTTTTAGTTGAAATCCCGAAAGTTGATTTTTTGGGATTTTCTAAAATCTTAATTTTCTAGAGACGTGGTTTGCAGGTATTCTAATGGAATCTTCATATAAAGTTCATTTGATTCGAAACTCTTTCAGCTATCTAAATCACTTTTCAGATTTGTTTTCTCTAGTACGGTTGAACAGAAAAATCAAAAAACAAATCAACTCTATAATTTAGCACAAAATAATAATAAGAAACCCTAAGAAATGGCAGCATCAACTTTTTAGCCACTGGTTTCCAGACAACTGTGAGAAAACTTAAGTTTTCAAGGCTAAATGTTTACCCTAACGGAATCTAGATAAAACTAATATTCTGTGAAAACTTGGTTAGGACTTGTGTATACAGAAACATCGCTTCTAGAAACATCCTAGAAATTTTTCAAATTTTTAATGTGATCTTTCGGAGAGTCAGAGCCCTTTAATTTCTAATCCTCCATTTCTCGCTAGAAAAGGAAATCAACTACGAGCGATATCTTGCTTTTTCTTTTCATCTCTTACTCAACCGATGCAAGAATGAGAAAGAAAAATTCTCGGCATAAAACACTCTTATTCTGATAAAATCTCAAATAAAACGTCAGATGAGTTTTTTCAGTTCTTGAACTTTGTTAAATGTTTGATGCATAGAAAAAAATGTGAATACATTTACTCGTAAAAGGAAAAAAAGTGAAAAGAGAAAGAAATTTAATTCAATGAGAAGTTCTTTTTTCTGCGTGTCGCTTATATTCATATATTGTTGTACATGAACATGAAACTTTTTTCATAACAAAATCAACACGCAGTAACAGCTTTCTTACATCACCAACACGTGAGGTATGTGTTCTAACATTCATCTTTCAAGATAATAAGATATCTATATAGTAGATAGCCTAATAAGGCCTTTGTCGTGGGGTAATGTCGTACAATTGACCGTCTTTCAATAAAGAAACCACTCTGTAAATAAGACTCAATTTTTGATACTGAGACTATTATCGGTTCTCGAATATTTTAAAATAAGAATTTTCTTTGCTTTTCTCTGGTAAGATATTTTTTTTTCACAGAGATATCAGAAAGCAATTACAACGCGTATTGCGCCCTACGGGTCGAAAGACTATCCTAATACATATTGTATGACAGTTGCATACATAATACACAGCGTAAAGTTATCCTAGTTTCTCGGAATTATGACAACCTGAGCACTGTCTCAACCACGGCCTAGTTCCAACCTCGTAGTGTTACCAATATCTTTCTCAACCTCACTAAGGTGAGACAACAGCGGGGGAAGGCGGTAAGGGGCTGGCTGTGAGTGTCCGTATCATAAGTGAATCACGTACGGGTATCCTGTACTTCTGAGCTTTTCTCAAAATTTTCATAATTCCTAGAAATTATAACTTCAGCCTGCGTATTATGCTTGCAAGTGTTATGTAATATGTATTAGGATAGTATTTCGTCCCGTTTATTCCATCCGAAAATTTCTCAAAATTCTTCCAAGTTCGAAAACGCCGCAAAAAAGACGATACAAATTGGAATCGTAGTATGACACCACTCTTTTTTCATGAGATCCGGATCAGAGACCATTGCAGGACCAGGCTGCTCTGTTGTCCTGCCCTATTCTGCCGGGCAGGGCGATACATTTTTTTCCCTGTCCTGTTGCAGGGCAGGACAGTAGAAAGTTCCTTGATTTGCCCTGCGAGAGACTGATTTTTGAGATTTTCAAGCTTCTTTTTAATTAAAATTTTGAGATCGAACGACGAAGATAACAGCGTTCATATTTCTTTCTTTCTGTTATGTGTTTGTTGATACACGTGTGCGCTCTTTGTCTCTAGGGATGCAATGGTAACGGTAACCGCACTTTACCGGTTACCGTTACTAGTTGCAACCCGCGACGATTGCAAGAGCTACGGTCAGAGTTGTATATGTGCATATTATTTTTGCCCCTTCTGCTTTGATACGAAATTTTTTATTAGATGTTTTTCCTAATCACTTCTTCTTAAAGAGGAAATTATTGCTTGTATACCAAGAATTTGCTTCATAAAATAATCAGCATGTAAAACAATCAACTTGAAAAACAAAAGAAGTATTTGCTACACAATCAAAACACAAAATAAATGTTTCTTTAATCACAGTTCTCTGTTAATCAATATAACGTTAAAGAAAAACACTTTTCGACATGAAACAATCAGTGTGACTCAAACTACCCTAAGAACTCAGATCACTTGCAGAACCGGTTGGACCGGTAACTGTTAAATCGGTTACAGTTAACCGGTTACCGTTGCATCCCTATTTATCTCTTGTATATGTGAAAATAAAAATGACAGCCAACTTTTCTAAAATTGATAATTAATAAAAATAAAAGATTCTGTTATGCATGTGAAATACATCCAGTATTTGTGCTGAGTTTCTAGAAGATAAAGTCTTCTAGGTTAAGGAGAAAAACTTTCTTTTACATGGCAGGGCAGGGCCAGAAATGTTTTATTAGTAATTTTCTGACAGGACAGGGCAGGACGTTAAAATTTGCCCTGGGATGGTTTTTGATCCGGATCAAGATTAAAATGGTCTTAGAGCTCTATTGAATATATAATAAGGAAATCTTTACAACTGTGTAATAATATCGAAGTTTTAGTTCTAAATGAGTTGTCTTATTTTGGCAGAAAATCGTCCAATATTTTACAGCAATGGACAACAAAAAGGAAAGGCTCGGCAAAACTGCATCATCGTCAACGGCACGTATGGCACAACCACGAGCAACAACTATTGAAGCAACATCACAATCTTCTACTGATCGTACATTAGAAACTTGTCTGAATACACTAAAAAGCTTATCTACTGAAGCCCATCCAAAACTGGCGACATGTATGCTCAAAGTTGGTAATATTTATCGTGACAGACACGATTATAATCATGCTCTGGAATATACATTAAAAGCATTGGATTGTTATGAAAAATGTCTACCTGAAAATCATCCACAAATTGCTTTATGTTTGAATGAAATTGGAGGTATTTACGATAGTTTAACCGATTATAACCGTTCATTCGAATATTATGAGAGAGCAATCAAAATTTATAATAAAATCTGTCCAAATACACGGTTTCAAAAAGGAAAATTAATGGGAAATAATGTTCCTCGTACTACTAAGTGAAATTAGTGAGATGTTTGGTTTCTTTATCGTATTATCCAAATATATTTTTACTTTTTCTGCATTATATTATATTCCTTCGAATTTATTTCGAAATGATTGTTTGACAAATAGAACCAATTGTCTGTATTTTCATATTTATTTTAAGCTGAGTAAACTGATCTGCATTTGATTTTACTGTCTATAACCAGCGTATATCGAAATGATGATGACAAAATATACCATTATGAAACACAATTTCTTTTCATACATAAATCGATCATCATCTATATCAAGTCGACCATAGATTGAAAATCGAGTACATTTTTTCTATGTTTTGTACTTTTTTCCTTCCTTTAAAGCTTATACTCTTTCCGCAAGCAAATATCTGGGTGCAACTACCAACAAATATAATTTAATGAATGTCGCATTTTAAAACTTGTTATTAGAGAGCTGTGCGTTTCTTCTGAAAATGTGAAACATAACTCATGTAACGGCGTCATCATGAAATGTCTTTTGCACGGACGCAAATTGGCAAAATCCATCAATTGTTTGAGATTTTCGACGTCCTTATTAATTACTAATTAAAACAGAATTAAGTGTCTCTTGCATGCACAGCACTTTTGGTTTTCTGGAAGAAATATTATAAGGTGCGCGTAATGCAACTTGAGCAAAAAGTTTTTTTTCACTTTATTATATATCGTTCGTTGCCTAAAAAACGGTCAAAAGTGTCACGGCGTCACGTTTTTTCTGGTTTTCTTTGATCAATACAGATTAACTAGAATAGGTTCGAACTTGACAAGCTATCACATCTTGTAGAGCAAACAATTTTCTACAAACTGGTATACTTGTTCAATTCTTGCCGGCTCGTCTTCTTTCTTTTAGACACGCTTTTTAGATAGCCGCGCAAAAACTCGAAAATCGCTCAAATTCGAAAAACTTCGAAGTTTTAGAAACGCTATAACTCGGTAAAGAAAGGTCTAGAATAAAATTCTAAAACAACTACTTCTGCGATATTACCTTGAGTACCTTTGGTAAAATTTTTGACTCGATCGGATGAAAGGACGGGAAACGGTTTCTGCTGGAAAATGGTCCAATATGATTTTGAGCGAAAATGACCAGAAATGCTTTCCTTTTCACTTTTCAACACTTCTTTCAAAAATTGCTTCTGATCCTCTTGAAAAAATATTTCTTACCAGTTTTCCTCACCATATCACTATGAGTAAAAATTGAGATATCTGTCCAAGATTTAGCTAATAAATCTATGAGAGCAAACTTTTAAAACAAAATATTGTAGTTTGTTTTGAAGCCCAGGAAGTTCTCTATCTGCGACATATAAAATATTCTGAGTCTGAGCAGATGTATGAAAGAAATATTCTTTTAAACACGTAAGATAGTTGAAAATCATGATATCTGTCGAGTATTTCGACAATTGTCCTATATGGGAGTATTTTTGAAAAGATTATGTATAGCTCATTGTGGAGTGCAGAAAATTCTCTACCTTTCTATATACAAAACATACCGGGTCTGAATAGAACCATTAACGAAGTATTCCTTTAATTGTTAGGATGGGTGAAAATCATGACATCTGTCTGGTATTTCGACAATTGTTCTATGTGGGCATATGTTTGAGAAGCTTGTCAATAGCTCGTTTTGGAGCACACAAAACTCTCTATCTTTCTATGTATGAGCTTTGGTCAAAGTCTTTGAAATCGTACGAAAAACGTGAGAAACAAAGTGAATGACCTTCATTGAACTGGTAAGAAATATTTTTTTCAAGAAGATCAGAAGCAATTTTTGAGGGTCAGAAGTGTTGGAAAGTGGAAAGGGAAGCATTTCTCGTCATTTTCACTCAAAATCATATTGGGCCATTTTCTAGCAGAAACCATTTCCCGTACTCTAAGGGAGGGGGGAGGGGTCGTAATATGATACAATGAAGCCCGGTAGCAAAAACCTGCGTTTCGAGAAAAACGCATTTTGTGTACAAGTCACTTCTTTCAGGGCATTTGCCACGATATTTATTTCACTCTGAAAACTGATCGGAAAATTGTGGAAAATGTCTCACTATGCAGAAAACACTTTCTTCTATCAGACTATGTGACCATACTTTCCTCTACAATAGACTATGCTCAGTTCAAAATCTGTAATTTTTTTTGAAAAAAGGAGGGGCGGAGTAACCTTAATGTTGTGTTTATTTATCGACATTTCCGACACTGTTCTTCAAGAGTCAGTAGTTTTAATAACATTCATTTATGTCTATGCTACTGTCATTTTCAGTATGTTATTTATTAATACGTTATTTTTTCTTGACTAAACAAATAAAAACGACAACGAACTAGAGTTTTTCTTCTGATAACATAATAAAATGGAAATAGAATGAAGGCAATATTACTGACAGGATTACTCTTTTCTCGAGAAAAGATATGTAGATAATAAAATGTTGAATCATTGACATCATATGAAGTCGTCGTTTGCAAGACATTGGGACTGTCCTTTGACAAACACCACCATGACGAATATTTTAGTTTAGCTCCTTCCACCGTTGAAAGATCTAAGAACACATAAACTGTGCATGTCCGAGAAGAGCATTCTCAAAGCTAACATGGTACATCGATGTATTTAAAAAATTTGTTCCACTCAAATTACTCGTTTCAAAACTAACATTGTTTAAATTAACTTTTTCCAACGATGAATTTCATAGTCGGACGTTAAACAAACGAATGCCGTTTAACCTGGTTCTGTTATTGTATGCAATTTCACGACCGGCACCAAATCGAACATTGAACTAGAGACCTTCATGTCTAAGATTTTTTTACCCATGCTCGGAGATTTTTCTTTGATGTGCGACAGACGTTTTCCATTTCTTTCTTATCTCTGGCGTTCTACTAATTGTCCCCCTTATGTTCTCTCGCAAGAAATAAAAAACGTAGTGCTTTCTATTTTCTACTGAATCAAAGAAAAGTGTCTACTGTCGTTTTTGTTGAAAGGTTTTGTGTGATTTTATGATATTCTAGAATTATGTCAGAATCTTTGTTATTTATGGGCTATAAATACTTATCTTTATTCGTGGTGACAAACTGGTATATTTTAAAAATGATGCGAACACACATGTACTAGAGATTTCGTTTATTGAAGACAATGTTTTTCAAAAATAAAAATAAAAAAAATTTGTTAAGGGAGATTATATATTATATATCACACGTAAAGAACAAAAATAATACATTTTTTGCAGCAGCTGATTTCAAAGTTGTGCCAATTATTTTTCTAAGCAAATTTTATGCTTTCTTCAACAATATGCTGCATAATAAAAATATTTATGCATCTAAAAATGATAGAATCATTTATTTAATATCCCCAAATGGAAATCATGGTACTTAATGGGTTAAAAAGAAGTTACGAATCAGAACATATGTTCATTTATGAAAAATCGAAAAAAAAGATAACGAAAATCCGTGAAATACCTGAGAAAGGTTGAATTTTTTCAAACATATCATGCTGCTTAATCCGACTTTTATTTTTGATAAAAAAACTGTTTTTTTATTAGAACATGTTTAGACATACTTTAAGAAACATTTCAGAATTTTTCGTTTCTCAAAACACGTAACTATTCTAAATTCAGAACATAGATGCGTTTCACATAGCTCAAAAACTAACAATATTAAAATTTTGCATATCAATAAACTGATATTAAAGGTTGTAAAGAATACCGTCAGTTTTTAAAATTTACTGTGATAACCTCTCTGTTATAGAGTAAGAAGAGATTTGTAAGGCACAACTGATTACATGCTTCTTAGGACTTGGTGCTGTATAGTTCTTGTGAAAACCGGAAGGTTTGTTCACTGGTGTCTATGATATCCACGTAATAAAAGATATTTTTTTCAATGCCCTTCTACGTTTTTGACAAACGCATTTTACCGTTGAATATGCGAGATGATCGTACATTTGGGCGTGTCATTGGTCTATTGTGTAATTCTAACGAGAACCGTTCGAAAAAATAAACAATAATTTGATTTTTTTAAAAGATTGTGATCAGTAAAAACGCTATGTTTCCATTAGCAACGGTTCACGGTTTTCTTAGAATTACACAGTAGACCAATGACATGTGCAGATGCACGATCATCTCACCTACCGCTTGGCCAGCTAACTCTACCAGTGGAGTGAGATTTCGTCGCGGATTTTTGACATTTTGATTCTCTTTCGCTATTCAAAAATTGTAAGAGAATCAAAATGTCAAAAATCCGCGACAAAATTTTCACTCCACTAGCAGAGTCAGTTGGTCAAGTCGACTATTCAACTGTAAAATGCGGTTGTTAGAAAAGTATTGAAAAATAGATTTTTTTATTACGTGAATATCATACTAAGTTTTGATCAGGTCAGCTAGTCCCTAATATTCTTTTTATGTGATCATCTAATCAAAGCGACACTAGCCTGTTTTTCTCCTTCTTGATAATAATACCATTTATTATACCATATTATCGAAAAGAATAGCATATGTATCAACATTATATTACACTGCATCTCTCTGTCTCATTTTTTTCTCTATATATTATTCTTTCTTTTTAGTTTTTTAACTTTTCTTTTCTTTTCTTTCTTTCTTTTTCTCTCCTTCTTTTACAGTACTCATGCTTATAATGAAGTTAACTCGGTGGTGTTGATTTCTTTTACTTATTTTGTATAAAAGTTTGCAGCAACAAAATAATATGGACACATCGTTGGCAGAAGTATTTCACAAGCTAGTTTTACCGTTTCAGGTGAAAGATAACGAATTATATAACGAGAAACTGTGTTTGATGATTAGATCAAATGGTAATAGTTGTCTCATGAAGATTTTTTATCGATTGAAACGGCGTTCAAAAGCGTGTAAACGACGAAATAATAGAAACGCGCTTAGTCGATGCTTGAAAGGCGATTTTTAGGTGTTTAATCGATATACGAAACGCATTTCAAGCATCGATTGAGCGCGTTTCTGTTGTTTTGTCGTTTATACGCGTTTGAACCACCATTTCAAGTGATAAAAAAACGTCATAGGATTGATCATTCAGAACATCGAATTGTTCGTTTAGAAAGATTGATTAGAGCGCAAAGAAGTCTGAGGATATGTCTGAAATTTTAATCATTCATCCGTTGGCTTGTGATCACTATTTCCTCACTGCAGCTTTTAAGGTCCCCTCCCCGCTGGGTCAGAAATCTATCTATAACCACAAGCCTGATCTGAGAAAAAATTTCGGGGAACGTTGAGCATGTTGAAGAATAGTTTTAAATTTGGTGGCTCGATGTATCATCGTTTAGGAGATGTCGCTCGAATATGGATCTCAATGAGGCGTCTACCGTCCAGCAGATTTCTCCTCTCAGGAAACAGCTCGGGCTGATTTAAAAATATAATATGAAGTTAGAGTATTGATGTAACAGAGCCAGATTTTGAATTTTACCTTGGTTTTATTTTCTGAAGGATTTCACCTAAAAGTTTTGAAAAAGGTCAAAAACTGGGGTATAACTTTCAACACTGTAAAATAATGACGGCCTAAATCGAAATCGGGCTTTGTTAAGTTGTTCCCATATGTTTTGGCTTCAATTTAAGATCAGTCCGAGCTTTCTAGAGCTAAAATTTGATAGAGAAATCTGCTCGACAGACTTTATCACGTAGGAAAAAGTCACTTTTGAGAGATAGTGGCGCTAGTGTATGACACACTTTTTAGAGCTCTTAATAAAGCTGTCATAACTTTTGATTAAAGTATCTCTCAATGCTGGAAGACGTCTCATTTTAATCACAAATGTTTACTCTATGAACTGGAGCCGCAGGAATCCTTTCTGATTCCGACATTTCATTAAAAAATACCAGAATTTTCGAAAAATCAGGCTTATGGGAGGGGGCAGCCTTAAAAAGATTTTCTAAAAGTCTAGTCTACTAAAATTATTTTAAATATTTGAAAAATCATTTGATTCATTCACGTTCATTGCAAATGATCATCGATCATTTGCAATGAACGAACATTGGTAGACCAATTTTGTCTATGAGGATGACACTGAACAAAGATAAGTTATACTATTATTCATTTCGAAAAAACTGCGCCTAATGGATATTTTTTGAATAACGTTTGACAGAAACGATAGACTTGTAGTTTCTCACAAACAGCTATATTTTTGCTGTTTTAAATCATAGTGTGACCGGTTAAATCTAGTAGGATTAGCAAAAACGATATAAGGCTGACTGGCGAAGGAACCTATGAACATGTCCACCTACGATTACAATGATTTAGATGTCGGTCGATACAGTACAGCGAACTAGTGAAAAATCTAAAAGGATTTATCCGCATGCCTCTTGAAGGTCCGTTTATCTGGAAAATCAGTTTTTCAGAAACTCTAAAACTAATCAAAACCTTTCTTAGTGAGACATGATTGTAACCCGCAAATTTCTGATTAAAATGAGACGTCTCCCATTTGTTCATGACCTTTCTTTGCAAAGTTATAGAATTTACAAGAAAAGCTCTAAATTTATTTCTTCTTATTTCTGCAGCTTTGAGCTGACACTAGAGTCCTGTTACCGTGACTTTTTCGTTACCATTTACCATACCATTACCATCGATGTGATTTTTTTCTTTACCATGACCGTTACCACGGCGAAGAATGTTTTACCATTACCATGGTAATGGTAATGGAATTTCCACGGTAACAGAACATATTCGAACAGAAAGGAAAGAAAAAAATATAAACACGTGCAGATGGCACATAACAAAGAATATCTAGGCTCATGGCTTAGCCTGAAGGTTACACAGCGCTAGTCTATATTATATACACTAAAGTATTATAAAATAGTGTACGATAAAAGAATTCGCTTTCTTCTGTGTAAATGAAAATTCAATAGAATGTCTGCTTCTGAAACAGCAACTATAAAGAAAAATTATACAAAACAAGAAATAAAAATATTGGTTTTTATGGTACTTTTTTTTCTTCTTTTTTACAATAAAGAGATGGTATGATTATGAACGGTGTCCGTTACCACTACCATTACCATTACCATGAATTTAAATTTTTGTTACCATTCACCATCTATTACCACAAATCCAAATTTTTTTTTTACCATTACCATTACCATTACCATGGTAATGGTAAAGTAATGGGATTTTTTTGTTACCGCAGGACTCTAGCTGACACTGAACATTTACGACTTCTCTTGTAAATTGTATAACTTTGCAAAGAAAGGTCATGTATAGGTGGGAGATGTCTCATTTTGATCAGAATTTCGTAGGCTACATTCTTGTCTCATTAAGAAAAGTTTTGGCTGTTTTTTAGAGTTTCTGAAAAACTGGTTTTCCAGAAAAACGGATCTTTCAGAATCATGCGGATAAATCCTTTTTATGGTTTTTACCAGCTCGCTATGCTCTATCGATTGACATATAAATCATTGGAATCGGAGGTGAGCTTGTCCATAGATTCCCTCGTGAGTAAAACTGGTTAAGTACAGCCATCATCAAACTTATTTAAATGATTATAGAAATGTGAATATTGACATGAACAAATTGAAGATTTTAGCTTGCTGTCTTGATATTCACTGAAGAATGTAAACGTGCCTGTTAGTAATGTATGACATATTGAAACTCATCTTAGTCCTGTCTCCTAATAGACACTAAACATGCGTGTATCCCCGTTCCTACTCTACAATTATGTGTATTCCATCATTAGTCTGTTCATTTGTCAAAGTACCATTTACCGTTTTCTAATGCTGTCATTATTCTTTTTTTGTTTTTCTTTCTTTCCTTTCCTTTTATGTATATGTGTACGTAAGTGCATGAAATGTGTATGAACTTAACTTGTAATGTACCGAAGAGTTATTTAATAAACACGGTTAAATTACGTTTCGTTTTTTTTTGATTGATAATTGATATCTTGTTATATTTACATGGTTCTTGAAAATATATTCGCTTATCTATCTCAACACGACATCGTGACTTTAACACACAAAGGTGTGATATAGCCAGCATAACTGTTATAAATTTCCTCAAGCAGGTAATGAAAGTACTACTAATACATGAACTAAAAACAATCTAACGTGAATTTATTCAACTATAGACAAAAAGAGTTCATTCAACTGCAGTACCATTTATAACGATCACAGTTCATTTAATCCCAATTAAGACTAACTTAGTAAACGAGAAACACCACAAACTTACTTTATTACTAAGAATCTTATTCTGCATCATCTATTTGGACATAACTGTTTGTTTATTGAGTTTAATTATTATTTTTATATAGGAAATGACAGCACAAATGTGTAGTAACACAGTTAGCAAACGTAAATATAGTTCCACTAATATCGCAAATGATCAGAATTTACACGATTCTATTCAGTGCAATCCAAAGCAATGTTTTTTATTTGATCCAATGACACATCCAACACATATGCAACTATTATCAGCAAAATCAACAGTCCTATATGTAGTATTAGGTAGTATCATACAAATGACATTGATTGGGATTGGGATTGATTGTATGCAGTATGGTGTTTCTGCATTAAATATCGAAAACGCACTATTTATCATACAAGTGATTGTCTATTATGTTATCAATATCATAGCATCACATCTTAGTATGACATGTCCGAGACTAGCATTTATATTATTTCACATTTCGCTGGTTATACCATTGACATTACCTACACGTCGTTCTGTCTACCGCTATATACTTGTCAGTGGTTATACGTTATCGTCTCTACGGTGGGTTGAACTTCTAAAGCGGCACCATCAGTGGAACGGTTGGTATCGATGTCTGTTAACAATGTCATTTTGTGATATACGGTATTGTGAAGTATTGGTATTACCAATGACACATCAACGACGTGAAACAATGCTTACTAAATGGAAACAACTTGTGTGCAATGCCCTGTTATGGATTAGTATACATAGTGTTTTAATCGGGGTGTTGATAGTAATTTTACTATATCTATCAGCGTTGCTGAAATATGAGAAACTAAATGTGATAACATTTCTAGTGTTAATGGCATTCAGATACAGTCTTGATTTTGTTACAGTAGTTGAATCGTTCAGCGCGATACATTATGCATATATACTGATGTTTAGTGTATTAGGTGTAAAGGCACAATGTATACAGAATGCACCGCTACATGCAGCATCAGTGAGTGAACTATGGTCAACAAGATGGAACAGATATATACAGCCATTGTTGCACAATCATATCTATACTCCTGTATACAACAGAACAAATAACAGACAATTAGCAGTATTGACTACATTTATGTTCAGTGGTGTGTGGTTGCATGGTCTGCCAGCATATATTGCCGGTTTAACACTGAAACGAGCATTGAGTATTGAATTATTCTTTGTTGCACAAGCTCTACTGATAGCAATCGAAGAACGGTTGTTTATACGACCTATTGCAAACACATTTCACACACGTACGCGTACAAAAATTTTAATGCTTATCACATTGCCATTACTTTTTGAGCCTCTACATACATTATTTCAAATATAAAGTACGTATACACACAGATTTAAGACAAAAACTAAAACCAATGCTACCAGCAACACGATGTTTACTACGGTCAGTCTTTGTATTTAATACCCGGATGTGAAGATTGATCGGGATCAACCAAACATCGTATCAGACTAGACATGTTTTAGTCGGTTCTATGGGATTGGTAGCATTGTCAACGAAGCATTTAGAAATACGCATAAGACGACCGCATCACCCGTTGCATATACCGGCTAGTTCGCCTACAGCCACAAGGTGGGGTATTCATCCTTACTTCTTCTATGGCTTAGTTTTTGTAAGAAGTAAAAGATTGAAGACGGGATATAAAACATTTCGTAATACGCTAAAATCTATTCGTTTGACAACTTCGAAAACGTACATTTTGAATAAGCTTTATTAGTGTGCGCTATTTACCATAGTGAGAGGTATAGTTCGGATGTTGATAAAATAATAAAGCTAGCTTGTAGATTCATTCGTCGACGCAAGTGGTTGTTGATATGAATGCAGTGACCCTACTTTTCAACGCTGATGTATTTTAAGAGTGTAACGTTTTATTCTCCACACTAAACTCATGCTCTGCATCAGAAACTGGCGGTAGAGTGAGAATCTCAAGGACCTTGATTAACGATGGCTCCACCTCTCTCAAAATTAACTACATACGTTAATGCAGGTACTAAAACGTTAATGCAGGTGATAAAATTATTATTTCAAATAGCAATGTTAAATTGAACGAGAATAATGCAAATAATTTTTATGAAGTATTCATAAATCCTTGGATACCTCCACATGATTATGAGTTTAAAAAGATTGAAATCAACAATAAAATACGTTGAACACTATCTGGAAGAGGAACTGCTGAGACAGTTATACAACTTATTCGAGAGCATGGCCACGATTGCACAAATTAACAGATAAAATGAGAATTACATGATAAACAACGCAAAATAGATAGAAATGTATCTAGTTTGTAGGTGAATAATTCGACGGTGCCGGCGCTATGTCCGGAAAATTTAACGGTGTTCAGAAACATATTTGAGATCTGTGTGATCACACACTCAATTTAACGATTGGAGATGCATGTATTCTTACAAAAATTTGTTCTTTTTTTGGCATGCTAAAATTCATTTTATTAATTCATCACCACAACGAACAACATTTTTCAAAAATGCCATCGAAAATACCGTTTGCATAACAAAATAAATGAAAACTAACTAGGCTATTTTTTAGTAAAACATGCGAACATGCACCATGCCGTGGTTCCATCCATCGGTTTACACTCAGCTCTTTATGAGCCATAGAACTGTCATGACTAGGTATGCACCAGTTACAGTTTTTTACCAGTTAACTGTAACTGTCATAACTGTAGGTAAATATTCTAGAGTGAGTTAGTCTTGTCACCCTTAAAATGTATGCAAACCCTACAAGACTAGTCATTCTAGAATATTTATCTACAGTTATGACAGTTACAGTTTTACAATTAATGTAACTGATGCATGCCTATTCATGACGCTATTGTAAATGAAGATTCGCTTAGGCATAAAAGATAATACATACATGTCAGTTCATTTGACTTACACATTATAATCTAGACCTAACCGGAGGCCATGCATCTTTTAATAAAATTTTCAATTAAACCTACAGTGGATTTTCACAAACCTCGTTTTTGTTTTTATCAAACAAAATAACAAAATATCGTTACTTATATATGTTTAGCACTTGTAACAAATAATAACTTAATAAATACTTAATAAAAATAATAATTAGACAATTCAATAAACAGTTATGTTCAAATAGATGATGCAGAATAAGATTCTTAGTAATAAAGTAAGTTTGTGGTGTTTCTCGTTTACTAAGTTAGTCTTAATTGGGATTAAATGAACTGTGATCGTTATAAATGGTACTGCAGCTGAATGAACTCTTTTTGTCTATAGTTGAATAAATTCACGTTAGATTGTTTTTAGTTCATGTATTAGTAGTACTTTCATTACCTGCTTGAGGAAATTTATAAGAAAACTTCTTCAGCCTAAAGAAATTTATAACAGTTATACTGGGTATATCACATCAAATAGTTTGGTAAAGCAGTAATACTGAAGAAACGTAGTAAGAAATACAAAACTGCTACAAACATGATTAAAACAAATCACAGTGCTATTATTTTGATTTATTATTGATATTTCGACGATGTTCACTCGTCATCATCAGAATAAACGAATGACGCCAGATTTGATTCAATAAGAGTACAAAAAAGAAAAAGAACAGAAAATTAGGGAATTAACTAGACATATTTTATCCATATGATCGATCATATCATATGGTATTTCTTACTATGTTTCTTCAGTATTACTGCTTTACCAAGATATTTTATTACTAATATTCGTCAGAAATACGGCGAGTTTATATTCTTATCTATCCGACGTCCTGAGAAATTATCAATAAAGTATCAAAAGCGCAAATGCGACTGTGAATCCTTGCGATTAACACTTATCTACCATTTAACACCTAAGTTCATTCGTTTCAAAATGTGGAAAAATCAAATTAAATCTCAAGGAAAATATCATTCTTATCCAAGAGAATGTATTCAATTAGAATACAAAAATCGTTATAAAGGTTCGATGAGATTGAAAAGAAATATAGAAGAGACACTTAATAGTTTACAGCTAAAGTTATCATTAAATGATCATAATGATCTAAAACAGTTCATTTTTGAAAAAGCCAAATATGAAAACGATAGAATAACAAAAATCCACGAGAAGAAATTAAATATATTAAACAATGGAAATATCGGACAAGGCTATAACGCATTAAAGACTAAAGTATTACATAATATTTCTAACTATACACTAACGCCAGCTGAAGAACAGCTTCTGTACCGTGGTATGAATTTCTGTATAGAACATAAAATAAAGGATTATTTTGAATTCAAAACAGATATAGAATATAATGTATCGAAAATTGAACAACACTGTTGTTCCTCAATCTTCAAAACACTGTGCTGGAACATGCATGATTATTCTCAAAGGTTAATAAGAACCAACAAAAAGAAAATGATTTGTAATATCAAGCAATACGTTCGCTAAAAGAAAACAAAAATATTACAATCTGCAAATCTGATAAAAGTAATGCTATAGCGTTCATGGATAAAAAAGAGTACATCGAAAAATCCCATACAATATTAAAAAGCAAACAATTTAAACCTACAAAAATTAACTTAGATAAACCATATCGAAATTTGATGGTTTTTTTCCAGAGCTGCGTCAATCGAGATTTTTGCATATTCGGAATCAGCGCGACGAGTTACGGTGTACGGCGCAAATATCTCGTCGGGACCCCCTCCATTTTTTGGATTCGGTGGCTCCGTTGGAGGTTTCACGGTATATTAGGTTGTATTCACCTGTAGACATCAAACACACTGCGTTCACTTTTCTTTCCTTTGATCTTATTTTTCTTTCGTCCCATATATTTTTCTTATGTGCTCGTACATATGTGCACAGCGCTTTATTTCTTTTTATAGAAAAGAAGACATTTTCTATTTTAATCTATATATTCATTTATTCAATGTCCCAAAGAAGCTGTGCACATCCGATATTCTGCCAACTTCTCAGATTAAAATTAAATTAACTAGAGAGGGTCCATCTCCAATTGTTATATTAGTCTGAAGTACACAAGTTGTACTGTATACTGATATATTTTCTAAAACAGACCCTTCTTAGTTTTTGAGATACTATTGATTAACGTTTGACAAATCATACTTTCCTCCCTTAGTTAAATAAACTCTTTCTGGCCACCGTCACTGTCCAGTTTTCTCTTCGGATCATGATAGTCAGAAATAATGTGTGTAGAAATGGCTAAAAGACTATAATAAAGTAAAAATCATCCTTCCAAAAGATAGGTTCATTGTGTTCAAACTTTCTTATAAGAGAGGAATTAGTGAAACATAATCTCATAAAACGATTATTACATAAATGTTGTGTAACCTAATAGAATTTTTGAAACAGGGCTATTAATAATCAATAAATATGAGCATTAAATGAAACGCATACGGTTTACTACCTTTAATCTGTGTTACTAACAGCTCTATATCATGAAAACTACCAGAGATCTTTTTCTAAAAAACAGATTAGTATATTGTACAACCTGTGTACTTCAGATTAGTGCAAAAAGTGAAAAAGGATCCTCTGTAATTATTTTGATTTTAATTAACGAAGTTAAAAGAATACGGAATAAATGGGATCTTGGGAGTCCCACTCAGAATACCGCTGTAT
>CAJNOQ010002351.1:0-24786 GCA_905250885.1 Didymodactylos carnosus | reverse complement strand
CCAGGTCTTCGAAGGCCTAGCAGCAAAAACCATTGTCATATTCGGAATCAGCATAGTCGATAACCTATTCTCCACTAGATTTCAACAAAAAAGCGAGCGGACACTTGGGGCAGTTCCCTCGTGAGAAGATCTCATTAAAAGGTATTTTGAAAGTTTATCCTGTACACATAAAATGCTTTTTGTTTTGACGAAGTCTAAAATGTGGAAAAATGACTGTTCTTTTAGAATATATGTTTCGGAACAGAATTCGTTTACATTAATAGATTGAAAACTTCCGGAACGGACTCTAAAATCAGAAAAAGCATTAACTTTTCATCCTATTTTTTCCACTATCGTCTAACAACAATGAGAAAAGGATACTATATATACACTGATTTCTACGCTTTATAGAATGATGAAACTTTCAATGAGCAAAAATACGCTTTTTCTAAGTATTCACATTTAAAGGATTTTTAGTGGTATTTCCTAATTTTCGCCACTAAAGCAGTCTTTTAGGGCGAAACGAAGGTAGTATCTGAAATGTGCGTAAAAAATGAGATCGAATGACATATATTTATGTATTTTCTATCACTTCGATTTTTAACTGAAAGATTTGGCTCTGGTCTCAAAATCTTATCGAATTTTCTGAACTGGTTACGACTTAAGCTGGCTCATTTTGGTAACTTGAGCCAAAAACAACAGGTTAAAGTGGAATATATGAAACTTAGTTTTTCCATTTTCCTTGGAAGATAATGTATCAGATGATCGAAAACATAAAATATATGTAGCATCTCCCTTAAAAGTAGACTATTTATTCAGCTACTTTATCAGCTTACTTATTTTATCGTTGTCGCTATGATTGTAAATTAAATATCTCGTTTAAGGAAAATGTTTTTTTCTATAAATAAGCGGCTATAAAAACGATTAAAGAATGAGCAAATCCGATTAGTTTACGTATATCTCCATAACATTAATCGTTATACAGTTGCTCTTAAAGATTGAAAACATATACGTCATACAGCGAGTAAAAGGTGCAAAAGAATCGTATGTGTACAATAAACCGGTAACAAAAATTTGTGGATGACAAAAATATTTTCTCCTTTATCGTAAAGAATATTTTTTCCCTATTTAAAATAATACTCTTTCAACTCGCTAGATAAATGGTTATTTGAATGAGTCAGAATAAAAAAAAACGTTGAATCGAAAGTCAGGAGATCTGTTCATTTTCTAAATAGTTAAAAAAAATAGCAAAATAGGGAAACTTTATTTTTCTACCAAAGAAATCGTCTTCAGCAGGCAAGAAAAAAAGTAGGACAGTTGGCCATGCGCAGACCTACCAAAAAGTGGCGAAAAACCTGTTAAAAATTGCCAGACATGTCGACGTATACCAACATAAAAATGTAGTGGAATGTCCTGTTAACGTGTTCATAAGGATGCCTTTGACTGTTAAAAAAATGATGCAGTCTGTCTTCCGTATAGATATAAAATGGAATGTGTTAGTAGATTCTCCAGAATTAAGAAGAAATTGATTCGTCCATCTTGTTCTCAACTAGTTTATATAAAAAAATCTTAGCCAAAAACCAATAACAAATATTGATAAGCAAATAAACACAGAAAAAAAAGAAAAAAAATCGTTTATTTATATAACCATGTTTATATATCACCAGGTTTTGACTGAGTCAGCAGCTACACTAAACAACTGTTCTTTTGAAGAAAAAAATAAAAAATAATTACACGAGTGTGAATTATTTCCAAAGTAAAATATAGTCAAAAATACTTAAGAAAGAGTTAATTTGTCTAAGATTAAATAATTGAATATTTTAAAAATATTAAAAAAAATATTATATATAAAGTAAAATATGGATTATCTGCGTAAGTTAATCTTAGAATAAGGGATCTGGGCCATTTGCCACGTTAGCTTCTTCTGACCAGGCTGCATGCGATGAATTATCCATTAAACTAAAATGTCGATTTGTCGAAAGAAGTCGATGATTTTCACCACCAATTTCTGAATTACATTCTGGACACCGACTTCGTTGACTGGCACCACCACATTCGGTAATGATATACGGGTGACCTTAAATACAATTATTTTAAGTTATAAATATTCGAGAAAATAATTAAAAATGATCATTGAGAAAACTAATTAAACTATCCAATAGTGAATTTTTTTGTGTCACTTAACGATGACAAAGATTTCTACTATGCCTCGTTAAGTAAACAAAGTTTTTTGTGTCTTTATGCAAAAAATTTTAACAAATAATTATTTTATTTTACCTTTGGGACAGATAAACCAATGTCCTCGTTGTAAATTTAATGCACCAACAATTTCAAGTCGTTCTTTATCGGTAATAGCCAGACCAATTATATTTGATAGATGTTTAACTTGTTCACGTAATAAATCAAATCGTTCACAATCTTGATCTGTAAATTGTTCATATTTAGTTGTTAATGTTCGTAATTCATCCAATGTTTCTTTTTCATTCATTTTCAATGTTCTTGCTGTTGGTGGTTCATTAACTTGTTTCAATAATGATACAATAAAAATAAAACGTTCTATTCGATGTAATTCATGACGAATATCACTTAATTGTTGTGGAACATAACGAGATGAACAATTAAACATGTATGCATTAAGTTTAACTAAATAACGATTAACTTGTTGATATTGAGGAATGGTTGTTGAATGTAGATTTTTTTTAGCATTATCTAATAATCGATTCATTTCATCTAAAAATTTACAAGTATTTTCAATATAATCGAGTTCTTCTGAATTTAAATATTTGTGTGGATGTGTGGGTGATAATATTTTAAACAAATTTCGATAAGAATCAATATATTCATGAGAATAAGTTTTAATACAATCTTGAATAGATAATGTTAATTTTTCACGACGTTTTTTTATTTGATCAGCTGTATTTCCATTTTGTTGTTTTATTTTTACTTTTTCTATCCATGTTTGAATTTCATTTACAGTACGATTATATCTTGTACAACGACGAATTTGTTTCTTACATTTTGGACATTCTGGTAAACGAATTGATTTTCCTTGATCATCAGTAGTATTTTGTTTTGAAATAAAATCATTTATATAACGATCAAGACTGGTGACTTCAAAGAAATGTGGACAGTCGGATAACATAACAAAACGAGCATCATCTTCATCTTCTGTTCCGAAAAATATTTCTCTTACAATATTACGATGACATATTCGACATTGTGGCGGACACGGTTCACCACAAAGACCAATACATGGATGACGACATTTTTCCAATAATTTTTTGCATGGTTTATTACATGGTTCTCTATTACACGGTTCAAAACATAATTTATTACATTGAATATGTTCACAATGCCAGACACACGGCTCTTTACATGGTACACATTGTTCCGAGCAAATCTTTGAACAACGTGAATGAACACAACAATTTTCACATTTTCGCGAACATGGTGGACAATTTTTGCTACATGGCTGTTTACAAACCTAGCAAAAAGAAGAAAAAAAATAAGAGTTATAGTTAAATAAAGTATAAATAAAAATACTCACATGACCACACAGTAATGATCGATCACATCGTTGTTGACAAGGTACATGCAACTGTCCGTATTGACATTTTCCACATGATCCACTACACCGATGACCACACGATAATTCTTTCTGACACGGTGCTTTACATTCGATCAAATCATAGGATTTTGTTTCTTTAATATTACATAGTACATCTGCTAAATGATCGCATGGTAAACGTGCAGGAACTAATTGTTTACAATCGTTTCTTGACGGTATCACTGAACATTGAACTTTCACTGAATGATCACAATCAGCAATGACCTTTTCAACCATGACACGACATGGACCATGTTTTCCAGTATGACTACATAAACGATTGCATAAATGCCCACAAGGCAAACGATCATTACACTGTTTTTTACATTCAATCTTTTCATGTTGTTGATCATAATTGTGCTAAAATAAAAATGTTTGATCATAGTTATCTTTTTCCTTATAAAAATTTTCAAAAACCTTACACAACATAGAACACATTGATGGCCACATTTTAATCGTGCATCACACATTTTATCACAGCCGCCTTCTGGTCGTTTTAAAAATGATTGTGGAGAATCGGCAAAAAATAAATCATCTGGATGACGAGCACAAACAAGACGTAATGCTGAAATAAAAGAGAAAAACATTGTTATTATCACACATCCATTAGAAACATTTCATCCAAGTGTGAAGTTTGCCAATGTTTACTCTCTTCAATAAGATCAGACGATAGACTGGTAATTATAGGTATGAGCACCAAGTTGACGAAGGAACTTTCTCAGACAATAAGATCACCAGTTTCATAAAACATAGTTCTTCAAGGTTTGTTTTTGAAGCTGATCTTGAATTTGATGTGTGTGTTGCTATTTGTTAATAAGTCTCCCAAGATTTATATAAACCACTTTGTAAAAACCAGATCTCTCACGATCTATCCATTCTGATACACCCAGATAGTAAAGCAAGTTTTCGGGGGGGAACAAACAAATTCTCCAGAAAAACACAAAAATTTTATTTTATTTTTTGATTCAGTGAATAATCAGCAGTTTCAGTTCCTCATAAGTCTTATATCTCTGTGAAAACTTGTTCGTTTAGTCTAAAAATCTTTCTCAAAACCACTACATATATAAGTCGATTTCATAATGTTTCTATACACAATAACAAAAGAAAAATACATTACCTTTTCCAACGGCGTCCATCGCAATTAATGTTGTTGCAATATTTTTCCACATTTCATTAGCTTCTTGTAACATGCGTAAATTTCCAAAAATATAAAATCCACATCTCGCTCGTGACAGTGCTACACATATTCGATTTTTTATTTTTAAAAATCCAATATCATTTGTTGAATTGTTTCGAACCAATGACAACAGAATAATATCATTTTCTTCACCTTGATAATTATCGACTGTCATTGTTTTTATCCCTTTTAACAATGGACGTTGTCTTGTTAATTTTACAATTAGTTGTCGTTGTCCCAAATACATCACTAATATTGTTATCTGTGATGTTGTATAACCTTGCTTAATTAAGTAATAGGCTAATTCAACGATATAATGTGCTTCATATGGATTACTTCTTGAACTTCCTTCACTAACAATTTCCTCATTATATGAATGATTAATAAAAAATAAATTATCTTTAATTCCCACTATTTGTTCACGTTCAGTTTTAACGCTATCATGATTTTCTAAATCAGTATAAAAATGTTTCATCAATTCACATATTTCTGGTCGCATTCGATGCTAAAATAAATATAATTATTAAATAAAATAAACTATATTTTTAAAAGTATATCGTGTTATATACGTACCTGTATATTTAATCGAACAGACGGAAATTTATTTTGAACAAAACGCTCAAAAAGAGATACATCTATGTTAAATGTTTTTGCTAATCGATAAACTGTTGGATTTGGACGCAATTGAACATGATCTCCAATTAATATTAAATGTTCGCATTGTGGACTCAATGAACATATAACATGTGCTTCAAATATTTCGGCTGCTTCTTCTACGATCACTATTTTACTACCTATCAATAAAACAACAACGCTTCAAAATTTCAAATAAACATTCTACTTTTAATAGTCACTGTTTGTAAAATTTCAAATTGTTCTACTTCCAGGGAGAAATCGAAAGCTATGATAGTATTGATGTATTTGATACAGAAATAGGTCTCTTTTTGGTATAACTAATAGAATTCAATATATTCTACAAAATATAATAATCGTTAACTAACCTAATCTTTGTAAAACATTGAAATATTGTGCTGCACATGTTGTCGTCTTAAAAAGAAATATTAAATAAATAATTTAATTTATGTTTTAACAATCAATGAAATCTTACCATTGCTACAATGACAGCATCTTTCAATATTTGATAATCTTCAAGTTTTAAATAATCAAGATATTCTCGAGAACATTCTTCAAATAATTTTCGACCATGTTCAATTAAATCTGATAACAGTAGAAAATACTAATGATACAATAATATGTTATAATATCGCGAGGAGTGTCGATATTACGTATTAGTACATAATGATTTTTTATAGGGGTTATTTTTGGTTATGCACAAGTTTATATTTGTTTAACAAAAATCATCGTAGCGCATATTAAAATATCATTACCCTTTCACCAATAGTGTAATAAACGAACGATTTCATCACACAATTAAAAAAAATGAATAGCATACCGGCACAGTTTTGTTGAAATTTTGACAGCCAATATTGATACAAATTACGACGTTGTTTCATTGACAAATTCCATAAATTTTCGTGAATTTGTTCAACATCATCATCCGTTAACGTTGTACGTGTATTGATTATTTTAGATATTAATTGTTTTCGTTTTCTATTCTTCATAGCGGAGTGCCATTCGTACTCTTTATCATTTGCTTCACCAACATTAACATCTTCTGATGTTACAGAAGACTGTGACGATAACGATGATTTTGATGAAAACGAATGAAATTCCTCATCGATTTCTACATCCTCCAAACGTCGTCTTTCCTCTTCTTCTTCCTCTTCATTTTGATCTTCTTGGTCATTTTGTATCGATTCAAGCTGTATGTCATTCGTTTCTAGCGACATGCGAATAGCCTCTTCTAACTGTCGCCGATCCTCTGCTTCTTGATCTGTTTAAAAAAAGAAAGTCATTATAGAAAACAGCAAGAACAGACCAAGCTTCTTGAGATATGAGAGGAATATTTAAATTTATGAAGGATAGTTTAGCGTGAAAAGTTTCTATTTACCTGGTTTGCCTTGGCCCATTAATAATTTTGGAATAATTGGAATTGGAATATCGCTTTCAATTACTTCAAGTAAATTGTTGCTTTCATCATCGTCAAAAACGTTCGTTCCTATACCGAGCCAGTCAATAAGAACTGTTTCCGATAAAGAGCCCCTATTCCTTGATAATAATGATGTCCAATGATCAACATCAATTATATTTTCAGTCATTAATAGTGATAAACGTAAAATATTTGTCTTTGATTGTTTGATAAGTGCTTCTTTCTCTTGCACTGCTTTTTCAGCATCATGTTTTTTATTCATTATTTGACGTTTTTGTTCAAATAAATGTCTAGGTGTTAGACGATGTTCACGAGAACGCTTTCGCGCTTCTATCAATGAAAACGGCTGAATAACAGGATTTTTACATCGGCCACCGACACGTATCAGACCTAGAAATTTAGAAATGATTTTAAAAATAAGGAAATTTAAAGTCATATATATATATACCATCAGTCAAATTGAGACGAGATATAATTTGTTCTAAAAATTGGTCTAATGCATGATTTGTATAACAGACCATAAGTATAGGCGTCGATGTACTACCAGGTCGACACCAAATAGATCTATTGTAAAGCAGTAACTCCGCTATTTTAACACCAAGATATGTTTTACCCGTGCCAGGCGCTAGAAATAAAACATCCGATTGTTATTGATCTATGATTATTATTCTAATGAAGATGCTTACGTCCTTGTATAAGTGCAACTTTTTTGGTTAATGCCAGTTCAAGTGCATCACGTTGTGATGAATTTAGTTTCATTTGTTCACTTGTTGGCCATTCATCTTTATTTAATAATGTAACAGATGTATAGGTTCGTTGTACATTTTCAGAATATTGAATATTGAATTGGCCACCCATTGCTGTTGTTGTTGTTACACGTGCATTTGGTTTGACTAATAATGGCGTAAAATCGTACTTTGTTGTAGCATTAACGTAAGATGGTGGTATAACATCTTTATCTAACTTCAATATATATGGTGCTAATGGAAATTGAGCAGCTTGGATTTGTTGAAGAGCAGAAAGAACGGGACGATAGCTTTCGAAATAGGCAGTTGTTTCTAACATTGTTAATTGACTAGACAATAGCAATTGAGAAATATGGAGATGATTGGCATTGTAATTTATTCCATAATGACCACGAACCTAAAACAAGGAAAAAATAGATGAACTGGCAGAATTCCCGAACAATATAGATCACCTACAAATAGAGTTGAATTCTTTTGGATATCTGTACGATCTTCAACCGTGACCAAAGCACATGTTTTAAATCCGTCATTTGTAATTGCTAATAAACTTCCATAAATAAGTCGTCGACTATTCTCCCAATAAATTTTTGATGTTGTCTGTGGGTCTAATTGGATTTCATAGACTAAACTCGATTTTGTTATTCTAGGTCCTAAATTTCGTACATTTTTATATATTCGAACATTCAAATTACGCTGTTCTTTTGCACAAATAAAATGATCTATTCCTTCTCTCAACGGTTCAACAAAATCTTCACGTAACAAACGAAAATGGACATCTAAATAATGGTCGGCTGATTCATAAACACCGTTAATGATATTTTCTCGTAAATAGACTGTTTGTTGTTCTAATATTTCATTCATTGTTGGTATCACACTTAAGTCACGATAGTTATTTGGTGGTGGTCCAAGTGAATTATGATGATGAGTTGTAGCTTTTGAACTTGTTTGTTGTTGTTTCCGTTCATAAATTGCGGTGGAATTTGCAAGAACCTTGTCGAGTAACAATTTAATATTTTGAACGTTCTAGAAGAGAAAAATACATAACTACCATTCTATACGAATCTAAGTGAAGTTAGACTGTGTAACTAAGTACCTGCTCTTATATTCGCAATGAATATTCTATTTTCTAAACTACATTCTCACGTACTACAATATTTACTTGAATAAAATAACTATCGAAAAAATATTATCAGTCAAAAAGAAAACACTCATACTAAAGTAATATCTTTGCCTTCAGCGAGACAAGTAAGCGACTTTAATATAATTAACTGTATGAAAACCTTACTCCCTAAGTCACCAAATGACGATACAAAAATCGACATACCTCACTTTCAATCATTTTCGGTAATGTAACTTGTACACGTTCGATAATTTTACTGAGATCATTTTCACTATGAGGCATGATAGTTAACATGTAATCACTAATCTTTAAAAACGAATGAATAAAATCATATTTTAACTGTTTTGTTTTATTATCGGGTTTTCTAATTTCTTCATGAACACCATCCAAATATTTTGATCCTAATATCATAGATAAGATTTGCGCAACACGTTCACGTTGTTCAGTGCATGAAATGATTTTTTCTAAAATATCTGTCATGGTTTTTATCCAATCGTATTTTATTTTCATTCGATCATCGTTCAAAAATGTTTTAAATTGAAAATACGGACGCAACACATCAATAATCAGAATATCTGGCTCTTTATTTGACATTTCAAGTAACATATTGTAGCCTATGTGTGGTAAATCGGATGCCCTAAACAAACACAAATAAAATTAGGTTATCAGTCATCAGTCTTCTATTGTCAAGTTAGAGTTCTGTAGAATAATATGACAAACAGAAATTGTCGTTTCTATTATCAAATAATATTTAAGATCATTTCCGTGTTTGTTGATCATTTCATCTCGGAAATTGCCCAACGTCTAAATCAGGTGTTTCACATCTAGAGATTTTTTTAAATTGTAAGAATATATAGGAATGACTTAATAGAACCGAATTTTCTGAAATTTTGCAACAAAAGTTTCTACGAGTATTTTAATTTAAAAACTCAAACCTATAAAATCTTTTTCAAAAAAATCTATTTACCAACAAAACTATAACTTAAATTAGAAAGTCCGCTCTGTTATATCATTACCACGACTTTTAGCTGCAATATAATTATAGCAAGAACTGTGCGCTATTCATCCGTATGGTTCGACAAAATACGATAACATTGTGACGCAAGTTTATCACAATTGAAAACATGGGTATCCATCTAATTTATTATATGAGCCCTTTTTACAATTCATGTAATCAGTGACTATTCTAGTGTATAGTTACTTTTCTGTTGTTTTTCCACCAGTTGTACTGTTTGAAAGAGACGATGGTTGTGTTCTCAATACTTGACGTCGATTTGTATGTCGCACTCCCCCAGAAGTAGCTCGAATATTGTTACCACGTCCGCCACCGTATCTGGTTTCATTTTGTATAGAACTTTCTTGTTGGCTAAATAGAAAAAACCATAGAACGAAGAAATATAGCACCAAAACATTTACTGAGTTTATACCGGTTATTTGCTGAACCTGAATTTTGTTGTGAATGGGTATTAAACGTTTGGGGTCTTGAACTATTCCCATGTATAAATCCACTTCCGCGTTGTTCTTCTCTTATTCTAGTGTATCCGTCACGTGTATTATTATCAAATGGCGAACGCCTAGTCATTCTCTTTTTTTCTTATCGAAATTGATGAAGTTCAATGTGTTGTGTACTGTGAGAATGTTGAAGCTTCATTTATGAAAGAGATGTAGAATTTGTGTACTTAAAATGGGAAAATTCTAAAAATAAAGTGAGTAGACAACTATATCAATAATGAAAGAGTGAAAGAACAACAAAAAGAAAACAGCTGAATTTTTGAAAAAAACGGGCACATACCCATTTTTCTTATATCGAAAAGGTGTCTAATGCTGAAGCAACTAAAAACGAATGAAATGTCGTTAAAAGACGTATGACAAAAATACATACACACTTAAAGTGTTTATCCGACCTCAACCGTTAAAAATTTCATTTTAAAAATAAACAATATTTAGTTCTCGTTTTATTTGAAGATAAAAGAATGGATAAAAACGCCATTTTTATCGTCCGTCTTTCAAGAACATCCTTTGAGAAAGTATTTTATCCAGAAATAAGTCTAAATAAATAAATAACAAAACCATGAATTTAGAAGTGTTTATTTTGTTTTGACACAGGGTAACACGCTTCGTGTAATTGTATGCAGAATAGCTAGCCAACGCACACAGCTTATAATTGATTTTTTCAAATGATTTGTTAAAAAAAGGGTAAGTGCAATCGATAAATAATTTATATTCATCGTATTTCTTTGTATAATTCAAGTTACGATGGAAGCTTCCATGGAACTTTTCTGAGAGTTTCATCTTTTGTAACATGTGTTTTGTATAGGGAAGAATTAAATGTGGAAAATCCCGAAATCTATTTTTAAGGACTGAAAAGAAAAGCGTTATTCATAATCCACATTCGAATTTTTATGCACGTGATAAACAAAAGATTTAAAATGTTTGTTTTTTAACATCACTTATCAGTAGATGGCGCAACTTTTCAGCATCTTGAGTCACTGACGTAAAATTGACTAGTGCACGTTACATTTACGACTAGTCATTTCATTTAACTCCCGACTGTTTTTCCTGTTCAAGCTATAAACTTACAGAATCAAGTGACTTTTCTACAATATGTTGATTGGACGATTAGGACGCATATCGTCTAGACACATATATATATATCAATATGGAAAAAAAATGTGAGCAATGTAACGCATTACATTTCTACTAATGGAATGTAGGAAAAAAACAAAATTAACAGACAACAAGGAAGAACTAAAATCGTAATACAATCAAAAACAACAAATATGATGTGTTCTTTATTTTATACTTTTTTTTTTATAAATTCTCATTCATCGCAATATTTATTACACATATGCTTGATTGTACTACGGATAAAAATTATTCTTTGTGTTCTGACCCTCTCATACGATATATGACTCATTGAGAAAAAAAGGTGTCAATCAAACATTACTAACTGCATTCTCTTCGCAGAGCTTCTCCATTCACATAATTGAGAAGGATCATTTTTCAATGGGGACAGGTACTTTTCGACCCTCTGTTCAGAAATTTCACAGTTAGAAATGTTACTGAATTAAACTAAAGAAACATCGCATTGATGTTACCTCTCAATACTCTCCAGACTATGAAACATTGTAAACCAAATATCATAGTCCAAGTCGACTTGATCACTCTCATAAAGAGGCATCGATCCGGCTTGGTTGCGTCTACAGTAGACATTGTGCGCTAGTCTATGAGCTATCCTTATGATAAAATGAAATAAGAAAGTAACTAACCTTGTTAATTGAACATCTTACTCTTATCCACTTCCCGGATGAAGAAATTATTTTTTATCTTCACCATCCTCTATAATTTTTTCGAAGAATTCTTGTGATCTTATTCATAGTATATAAGACAATATTTTAGTTTCATCAGAAAGATGCGTTATAAAGAATGTATGACATAATTTTTCATTTTAGATTATGCATAGGTGTATGTAAACGCAAGGCAGTCTGAATTTTCTTTTCATATTCTATTCATATATTTAACATATCGAAACTATTATGGTTGTTCCATCATCAGTTGAAGATGATGATCTACATGTGATCAATGAATTACCAGCATTAAAAAGTTATTCGGTAAATGTTCCATCAAATGGCTCAAATAGTACAATAGAACCATCCTCAACAAATGTAAATGAATTACCATTCGAGTTATTACCAGGTGAAGATGTCATTCATCATTGTTCATCGGCCGATGGTCTGATTTATTTAACATGTTATCGTCTATTTATATTTTCAAATGACAGCTCATTTATTAATTGTCCTACACGTTTAATTGATTATATTGAAATTAAAGATAACCTTTATTTATACGTTCATTGTAAAGATATTCGATATTTTCGTTTAACATTTTTTACCGGAGAGAAATGTTCGTTATGGTTTAAAAAAATATCTGATTCAATCTCGCCGCCATTAACGATTGATGATTTATTCGCTGTCAAATTTGCCCAAGCCACACCCATACCTGAGGGAGAACGACAAACACAACATAATCGAGATCGATTTCAGGAAGAAATATCAAGATTACAATTAGACTCACATCCATGGCGTTCAACAAGCATAAATAAAAAATATAAATTATGTTCAAGTTATCCTGAATATTGTATAGTTCCAGCATCAATTACAGATGAAGAATTAAATGAAGTGGCTAAATTTAGATCATATAGAAGATTTCCAACTGTTGTATGGAGGTTTGTCTGAGTTATTTAATTATTTCTATTCCCGTAATAAATATAACGTTGACGATTTTCTATATCATATATTTCTATATGCTAAACAATCTTATGTTTTAGAAATTTAATTTATTACTTCTAATTTTTTAGACATCAAAATGGAGCTGTTATTGCTCGAACTAGTCAGCCTGAAGTTGGATGGTTATTTTGGCGTTCCAAAGAAGATGAAAAAATGATCGCAGCCATTATTGAATCTTGTGGTACAGATCCTAATCGTAAGTTAAAATTTTGAAGAAAAAAAAAGGAGTTATTATTAATGAATATTTCTCTTCTGTTTTTGGTGAACTTGGTTCAAATCGTTTATTAATACTTGATGCTCGTAGTTATGCTGCAGCAATTGCAAATCGTGCCAAAGGTGGAGGCTTTGAGTATCCACCCTATTATACGGATTGCGAAGTACAGTTTATGAATTTGCCCAATATACATGCCATTCGGAAAAGTGCACAAACGTTAAGAGCTTCAATAGCCAGTGGACCTGGAGAATGGTAATTTTATCTTGTTATATTATATAGGCGCTTTTTGATGATTTTGAGAGAGAAAAAAAGAATATTTTCTAATCCAAAATGGAGAAATTATTTGTACAAGCTATTTTCCTTTGTCGCCTTTTAAGTCAGTATGTTTCCTAATTTTACGTAATTACTGCATAAGTGTTGGGACTATTGCACACTGCCGCTTGTATTATTTTAGTTGGTTATCACAACTGGAGTCTTCACGATGGCTTCACAATATATCATTATTATTAGCTGCAGCTAGTTTTGTGGCAACAGCAATCGATAAACAATCACGTCCAGTGCTAGTCCATTGTTCAGACGGTTGGGATCGTACACCACAAATTACAGCTCTTGCTCAAATTATGTTGGATCCACACTATCGAACAATTGAAGTGAGACTTATTCATGTACTTTCTATAATTTGTATTATCAAAATTCTTCTATTTTAGGGTTTTCAAACTCTAATTCAACGTGAATGGATTGCATTCGGACACAAGTTTGCTGATCGTTGTGGTCATGGAGTCGGAGCAACTGATCCAAATGAACGTAGTCCAGTATTTCTCCAATGGTTGGATTGTGTTTACCAGTTGCAGGTACAAAATCCAGTATCATTCGAGTTCAATGAAATGTTCTTGGTATGTTAACTCTTTTTTTTTATACATTCTGATTAGAATAACTTATTTTGTTATTGATGTTTATTATCTCTTTAAGCTTAAATTAGCCAGTCATACTTACACATGTTTACATGGCACATTTTTATGTAATACAGATTTTGAACGTTTCACAGTTAATTTGGAAAAGAAGACACATAGTGTATGGAGTCTATTAAATATGAAATTAACACACTTAATAAATCATTTATTCGATGACACTAAGAAAGAAGTGAGTTGTATAAAAGAAAATATTTTAAGAAAATTAAATGAACATTTTTTCTTTTTTATCTTTTAGGCTTTATATCCATCATACTCTGTACGCGATTTGAAAATATGGACTAATTTATATTTACGTGATACACGTTTTACACCATCCATTCCATGTGAATTGCCATCGTCTACTTCGTCATTAGTACCTCGTTGTCGTTCCTATGAAGATTTATCATCTTCAGTATTAAACGGACTGCATCGTTCCTCGTCGGATCCATCACTGGGTGGTAGTATGGAATCATCTATCACACTACGTACGGGTACAACTCCACCCATCACTATTAGTAATCATAATGTCGGTATGACTTTACAACATCAAAATAGTGGTCACCTATTAAATTCAAATTCATCGTTATCAAATAGTTTATTCGGTCCGCCTCATCATCTTGGCGAAACTCCATCACAAAATGGTGGAAGTAATTCAAGTTTATTACCAGCATTAAGCAGTATAGCTACACCAAGTATAGCGACGGCAACAAATTCATTAATCAACGGACATCGCAGGGGTGGAGATTATCATCATCATCATCATCTAAATAATAGTGCAACGATATATGATTCAGTTGTAGATTCAGCACCGAACATCCCACAATTATCATTATCGCAAAAATTTTCATCAAATACCAATACAGTATTAAAACCAATGTCAGCAAGAAAACATACAAATTCCACATCAAGTACAACGTCCAGTTTATCAGAAGCATGGTCTTTACCAAAAATATCGTCATTAGATAATAATAACACCCCACACAAAATGGTAAGCTGTATTTAATGACCACTTACAAAAGTGGAATATATTGAAAATGATCATAGTCAGTATGGAGAGATCCTGATTGGGATATCTTTTTTTTACAGCAAAATTTTTTTAATATTCGGAACGGGATATAGTTTGAAATTATATCCCGATCAGGATATAATTCGATATCCCCATTGATTGATTTTTGTTGATTAAAGTAATTTACTGTCGCATCATGGTTTATCTAATTAGTTTGAAAGAGGTGTTGCTGCACCAGGTAATATGAGTATAAGTGTCGCAATGGATGGAATGATGATGTTCTTTTGGTATCTTCAAAAATGTTAGCATCATGACTGCTACGCGTTTTAAAAGATACAGCAAGTTGTCATTTCCTTATAAAAAACGTAAGGCAGTTTATCTGCGCGAATCAATAGTTGGAAAATTCCTTGTTAAGCATAAAGCACGTGTATTTATATATTGTCTTCGCATCAGAAAAGAAATGTGTTTCAATATATGCGTTTATCGAAAAGAAAGAAATCGCAAAAAGATGGTCGGTGTTTAAAGCGATTAGATCAGGAGTATATCCCATTCTGAGCAATAAAAGGTTAATCACCTATTCCTCGATCAGGATATAAATTCGACTAAAGTTTGTTAAAAAGTTTTGTTCGAAAAACTAGTTACTGGGTGCCTGGTAGACTTTTAATCAAACACAACAGCATCTGGTGTAGTTTTTCCAGCTCTTTCTAATGGTGAGGTCAACTTTTTCCCTTAATCGTTTTTACGACAAAATTTTGTGCCTTATATCCCGATCATGATATAGGAGATGTCCTCTTATTGATAGTCGCCGTTGGGTATATGTCATGTTTCTTCTGAAAATATTTCCTTATTTCATAGAGAACTGATAAAATACTATGTTCGTATGAAACTGACCTATACATATTTAAAATATAAACATTTATTTTAGTTTTACTTTATTTCAGTTGCAGCATTTATCGTCTTCTTCCTCGTATGGTGACAAGTCAGTAAAATCTGTCAGAAAACGTATTGATATCGATGGTTTAACAAAAATAAATGATGTCGCAACATTAAGAATGTTGCAAAAAGAACGAACATACGTGGTAAGTTTTTGACAAAAAAACGTTTTTTGTAGTTAATATTCATCTTAATATGTTCAATAATATCTTTTTATTTATTTTTCAAATAGAATAAAATCGAAGAGCTACATGATCATGTTAGAAAACTGGAACGTGTTCTAACAACTATTATTAAATATAATATACCAGCTCAGGTAATTTCATGATATAGTAATGTTCGTTGTTCAAAACAATAACTGACAAAGATTTAGACCTTTTAAATGAGAACCAAGTGTTTTGGATATTAGCTATCGAGCACTCAGTTAAAATAGTGTATAAACATTATTTGTGTTTAATATTTTTGTATTTTGTTTAGAATGTTTCACCAAGAATGGATAATATATCTCAAAGTCCCTTTAGCACAACCGATTCGTCCTCTTGTGCAAGTTGGCAGAAAATAGATACATCTGACACGATAAGAGATGTTACTCGATGGATACCGGACTTTTCCGTCGAAGGTTGTCAAGGTTGTAGTATAAAATTTTTTTGGCCAGTGGTACGTGTACACAATATATTTATCTTCTTTAATATTATCGTGTTCCATTTTATATTTTCAGGTACGGAAACATCATTGCAGGTAATTTAATTTTCATAGTGTACACACGCTGAATCTTAATCTGTTCCGTTTTTTTCTGTAGACGATGCGGAGACGTATTCTGTCATAGTTGTGCAAAACATTATAAACCGATTCCAACATTGAATTTGTTAAATCCCGTACGTGTTTGTGATAAGTGTTATTTATTGATCGAAGATATTAACTCAGATTTAACATCACCTTTGGCGTGCAGTCCAGTAATGATGCATAATGCATTATCATCATCGCCAAAACAAAAAGAATCAACAATTAATTTATTAGCAGCAGCTGCTAATACAACGGTACCAGTACCAATTCAAACGCAAGCAAACGATTGTAGACAACAACAACAAACAACGACATCAAACACGTTTAATTCAACAAGTCAAAAAGTGAAAGGATAACGTAGGACGAATATTGCATTACACAATTATTACGGTGTCCTAATTGTCTCCATTATGCCCGCGTGATTTTATTGTTATCCTTTAGAAGCAAACGATTGATTGTTGTCGTTTTTATTCTTCGTTATTTATTTCGACATGTTTTCGTTCTCTCTTTCCTAGAATAGATATAATAATGCCAAGAAAAATATTATTCGTTTTTTTCTTGTTATTTTTCTTGTGTGCGTGCTTGGTGTTCTAAAATAGAGAAAAATTTTCATTTTTTTCTTGAACGGTACGCATTTGCAAGTTTTACTAATTAATTGTTGTTATTAAGGTATTCGTTTCATTTCTATGATGAGAAAGCTAAGCTTTTTATTTATCAAAAACAGTGTACTCAGACAAGACTGGTCAACAAAAGAAATAAAACGAATACATGGTTCATCGATACGAATTCATTATGTTATCTGTCCTACTGTTGTTGTCAGAGAAAATGTTTTATCGTTTATATATTTTCAATATCGCATCTTTTTTCATTTTATTCCTGTCTAAAAATTGATAAGACCACATAATCGTCTTTTTACTTGATTATTTTGTTGCTAATTTATTTTTTAACCATGCATATATAATAACGTTTGTTTATCTGTAGTTATTTGTTCTGAAAACTATTCTATCTATTTATCTTTTGAATGAACTGGTTCATTCATTCCCGGAATGCATCATTCCACTTTCACACATACACTATTAAATACGAACCACTCTCATCCTATTCACGATATCCGTGATTGTTGTTGTTGTTGTTGTTGTTGCTGTTATTCATTTTCTTTTTCATGTAAATACGGCATAAGTAGGATATATCTAACGAGAGAGAAAGCATTTTCTATTTTTTATTTGAAGTCACACCTCAATACACAAATTATTGTTGGGTTTTTCTGTAATTTTTTTTTAAAAATTGATTGCACTCATTATTTTTGATTATTTCTCTTCGTATTCTAATCTACATATATATTTTTTGTTCTTATCATCACTAATCGTTTTTTTCTTTTTTGGTTGTTTGTTAGTTTTGACAAAAAAAATGAAATGAGTAAAGTTGATTTTTTTTTTCCTGTTATTTGTTTTAAATGATGTGACAGGCCGAACAAAAACAAAAAGCATAAATGAATAAAATTCATGATAATAATGATGATTAATTTTTGTTCTCCAGAACAAAAACATTTGTTTGAGAAAAAGATATAAAAATTAAATTGCGATTGGAAACATATATAATGAGTGGGCAATAATAAAATCGTTTCTATGTTTCTATGTCATAAACAAAATTTTTTCCAGTATACTATAAGTAAGTGACGATTTTATGAAATTTGTTCAGAACTCGTATGAGTATAATTTTACTATTTATTTGACAAGCTGATTGGGACAGTAAACTGATCCATATGAGAAGATGAGGATTAAGACGTTTTATTCTAAATGCCAAACGTACATCCTATCATAAGAGAATTAATTTCGTACATACAACTTCATCACAATAACATTCAATCGTATTCTGTGTACAACGAAAATAAATGTTGTAAAAACGCAACAAAGCACGTGTTAATCTGCTATTATGTGGCATACATCAAGTCACTATCTATTCATTAGCTTTTCAGTAGAAACAATTATCAACGAATGACTCATACGGACGTTATGTAGTCAATTTTTTATAAGATCTTACAATAGATAAAAATAAGAGATTGATACTGAACTTGTGAATAAATTTTTGTATGAAACATGAAGTCAGATATGAAAGATGAAGACTGGTTCCAGTATAGTCCAGAAATGGAAAAAATACTTGAAGAATTAGCAATGAAATGCGCTAATATGGAATTACAACTTAGTAAAAATGCGACACCGACAACATTATCCGTCATTCGAACGTCAGACATTCGTAGAGAAACATTATTATCACCACAGAGTACGTTGAAAATATCAAATTACCATAAGTTATCATCGAACACAACATTGAAAACTCAGCAGTTGCCATGTGTGACATTTGAACATTCATATTCCAAATCATCCACATCACCCACAGAATTAAAAACAGGTAATAGTAATTAAGTGCCCTAATAGAATGAAAAAAAAAATTGTCAGAATATTATATTCGTATTTCATATTCTCTTAACCGATGTTGTTGAAAGAATCAACAGAAGTCATGCATTTGAGGCTGAATAACGTATATAGTTTTTGTTTTCTAGGTGAATTAAGATCCAATTTGGTATTATCCTCCTCGTCATCAATAATCAATTTAAATCCTATATTATTAAAACTGCGAGGATACGAAATAGCGGCTGTATTTGAAGATACGTTTGATGAATTAGATATATTAAGGGAAGAATTAACGCGAGCAAAAAATAATGAATTAACAGATTATGAACAACATTTTGACGCTAATGCTGATGAATTAATGAAAAAACCAATAAAATATGGTATTTATCAATATAATTAGAAGGAGGGCGTACGCACGATTGACTTCGTATAAAAATGGATCTAAGTAGAAGTATGCGCTCAGCTATAAAATGTTTTTAATATGTTCAGTTAGTGACAAATTAAAGGTATTTGTTTCATATTTTGACGTTTGGATGCAATGATACTACTACACTTACACTGCAGTGGTCAAAGCAACAGAATGGTTATACTATGAAATACTAGAATGATTTCAAGGGGATTCTCTTTTGAAGTATACTCGTTTAAATCATAATAGATAGATTAATGAATCTAGCTAGATATGTGTTGAACCTTAGTGTGTTGAACCAAATGAATTTTGATGCCTCAGCGTCGTTGAACCTTAGTGCCACCCGCGCTCTACTATCGGCGTCTTCGCGTCGGCTTTTATCTGTACTTTTCGTCAGTCTGTTTACTCTTCACAGCAAATAATTTACTATCTCTTTAATTGTTAGGCTTTAATTGTTAGGCTTCTTAAATGACAGTTCATTATATCATCAAAAATTGGGCACAGAACTATCATATCAAATATTAAGTAAATCGACTTCGCCAACTCAACAAAAACGGACGGCGATAATGATGGACAAGAATGAACTCAATTGTAATCCACTGACGCTCAGTTTAGCCGGTGTATTTATGTAAGTAAGTTTATCAGGTCTGTAGTATGCTTAGCTCTAATCTTCAGTTTATTACAACTTATTAGTTGAACTTATTACATTGCTTATCCTTTTTTCTTCATAGTTCCACTTGTACTAGACAGTTACGAGATATACGGGAATTGTTGCATCCATATTTTTACGTTATGAGCAGGCTTGAGTTAACGTCTAGTTTGCTTTAGCATGTCTTGTTATAACATTGACATACGACAATGTTTAAATTAAGATCATGTTTAAGATTAAGTTAAGGGCTTGAATACCTGACTTAAGTTGACCTTAATCTAAGTCTAAAACATACTTCAGTATTTACTTGAGTACCACAAAAAAAACGTCATAGTCCATCTCAAGAATTTATTGATAAAAGCGACAAAATAAAAACGAAATTTAGTAACACATCTCTGGAAAATTTTGTTAAAATCGTAAGCACGGTTCGTGTGATATTGGTATAATATATGACTGGATTAGAAACTTTACCCAGATATGCAAGATACTAGTACAGAGATATTGGTATGGGCTTCTTTTTTTACACCTTTCCTGCTCAAATTATACTAAGAATACCGAAAAAACATTAATACAAGTTATATAGATAAAAACTCGAAAAGGGTAAAGTTCTACTCATTTGAATTTCATAGCATTTCTATGGAACGTTTAAAAAGAGGGGAAGAGTATTTTTAAGAAATTTTGTAATACGGTTTACTATTTATTTGTGTGCTATTTGATATAACGATAGTATTCTCAATATTGATTATAAGTTTCTCGTCGTTTTAGAATGAGTGAACGAGATAAATTACGTTATGAAATTGAAAATTTTCAACAAATGCTTATGTTATTTTTTCGTTCACTATTAAATGAATCGCAAGCAAATATGGCAGAAAATTTTGTTACGAACATCCACAATAATTTATTATCAACTCAATTGAAACAACTCAATGAACGTTTAGAACTATCGTATGATAAAGCAAAAAAGTTACGATTTATTCAAAAACATTTTTCAAAAGAAAAAAGTCAAAAATTACAATTACTATTTGATGAAAAAGCTAAAGTTAAAGACCGATTAATGGAAGAAAATACGCGTGCCAAAATTGCATTGAGATACTGTGATGATTGGAAAAAAAATCATATTGCTCAATGGAATGAATATTTGAAAACAATAGAATTAGAATATGAAGAACGAATTAGAGAATATGAAAATGCGTGTAAACAAATGGAAATTGGTCACAAAGAAAAAGTCCGACTATTAGATATACAGCGAAAAGAAGCAGAGAGAAATGCAAATAAATGGCAACAAAAATATGAAGATGAAACAACGAGTTTTGATAAAGAAGTTGTACAATATCGAATAGATTTAAATAATATTCTCAGACAGAGAACAGAGATGTATAAGGAATATATGAGAATGAAACAAGTTGTACAGGATGAACGAGAGAAACGAGAATATCAACGAAAAGAGGAAGAGAAAAGGCAATGTAAATTAGATGCCATCATTCAAATACAAGTAGAATTATGTTTCTCTGTTTATTATCTTGTTCACCTATTATTGTATTCCTTTTCAATAGGCATGGTGGCGTGGAATGGTTGTGAGAAAATTTAAATTTAAAAAGAAACGAAAAAGAGTCAAGAAGGTAAAGAAGACGAAAGTTAAATAAATAACATAGTGATAACTTAACATTCAATATTTCTCCTCATATTATTGTATCTGCTGGAGTACTCCATTGTTTTGTGTTCAGTGTACACTCTATCAACGATAAAGATGTTTGAAGACAACGAGGTTTGGGCATTCTATAGTAAAAATGAACACGAGTACCTTGTCTTTTAAAGCATAAAACAGAGCACGATGAAGTTTTTTTTGAGAATATAAATCTGAACGTTCTTTTGGCTTAAAAGTTTCAGCTTAATTCGCTTCACTGGATCAGATCGAACTTTGCAGAGAAGAGAGAAGATAGATGCCATGACGAAATATTTTTTGTAGAGCTGTTCAGAAGATCGAAAATTCCAGAAGCTGATACATCACGAATGGAGATATTTTCTAATAAAAGCTGTATAATAATGTTTGAGCTATCTATCATATTCACATCTAACGGATGGTGCAGAATAAATGAGTCAAAACCATTTTTTGTTTTTGAGACATTTATGTAAATTGGCAAGTCTTCATTCTAAGCTCATTCGATAGAGAATTTGTTGCTCTACAAAACTATCGACTTAATATTAAAATGAAACTTTTTGTTTCGCCACCAAATTCCTACCATTGATAATTAGTCATCAGGCCAACTGTGACGCGTTTATTTCTCGTGAGTTTTTGAAGTCCTAAGCTCATCGAATCGCGGTTAAACAGGAAGTACTTTACTTCAGTAGATAGAAAATTCTGTGCTGTATCATTCTACGTAACTTTATAAGTTTTAGCGTTTATTCCTTAACGGAAAATTTTGGAACACTAACATATCGCAATAATTTTAGAAAAACTTCAAGAAACGTGAATTTATAAAAACCAAATTAGGCTCTAAAATTTTTATTTCAATACCATTCAAAGCAGAATTCAATTCTGTCCAGAAACATATGACTTTAAAATGAATAATTCTCAGTTTCTTATGGAAAAGAAAAAAAGAAAAGAATACTGGTCTAGACTGGCGAGAACAGTGAATTTTTCTAAATTAGTGACTATTTTTAGCAAAAACTTTTTTTTATAAAATTATAAAAAAATATATCAAAGGATGCAGACTTTCACGTAGAATATTTTGGTAAACTTGGAATTTTGAAGCATTATTTTCGAAAAAAATATTCTGTAATTCTGCGCTTTTTGACCGCCGCAGTTGTCCTAATGGCTAAGTATCAGTGTTATAAATTATGTGGCGAAACGAAACGTTTTATTGAAATATTAAGTCGATAGTTTTGTAGAGCAGCAAATTCTCTATTAAATGCGCTTAGAATGAAGTCTTAGAAACTTACGTAAATGCCAACAAAAAATGGTTTTGACCCATTTATTCTGCGCCACCCTTTATAAAACGATGTATAAGGCCAGGCAGTTAAAATATTATGATAATTCTATGGAACTGACAAAAATGATACACATTTTTCTATGTCTGCCGGAATTTGAGAGTTACCTGTTTACCTAAAAATAGATGATTGTAATCGAAATCATATACTATTCAAGTAAGGCTGTGCTTTTAGATAATAATATATAGTTCACGTATAAATTGCTGTTTAATTCTAAAAAAAAGGACAATGGTTTTTTCTATTAACCTTGACTTCGTATATGTAAATTTTACAGTATTTGATTATTTTTACTATTCGTGCATCCTTGTCAAAAAAAAATCTACATCGTAGATTCTATAAAGGAAATTAAGGATTATAACACATCAGAAATCGGCAGATAGATTATTACTCATTTCCATAAAAACATTAATCTTACCGATATCGATAAACATCTGAAAATGAGAAGCTAATTCTCTTTGGATGTATATGTCGCGTTTATTGTATTCACAAATGTAAATCAACGAAAAATTTTCAGATATGTATTATTCGATTCAGTTTTTGACGCTGACTCCGAATATGGTATTTTTATTGCGTAAAAGATGAATTCTGATGAAGAAAAGTGCGAATTACCGCCAGAATTTTGATTTTTTTCGCTCTTGCAGAATAAAAAATATGCCAGGCAAAATTGGTTTTTCCTCAATTGCATACCATTTTGTAGGCCCCTTCAAGACGCATCTAATGGTATAGGACACAAAGTGAATAGCAGCTTTGTTATAATTAACGTGTGTCACTATAATCATACATAATGATCAGTATAATCCATATAAAATAACAACATTGTAATCATTTTTCATGGGTATCAATTTTTTTGATCACCAATTCAATCAAAGAAAACTTAAATTAAAGAAAAAATACACCAGAAGAAAAAACTAACTTTATAGCAACAAGCAGTACGACATTATACTTCCGTCTTAATACTTACCATTCTTACTTCGACATTTTTTTCATGATATCGTCTGTAGTTTAGAGCAGGTACTTATAGCTCTTGTAAGTTGACAAGACCAATACAATTTCAAAAACAGTGTGATATGGCGATCAGTAAGTCTCTTCAATACCTATCTTTCTATATGCATATCGCATATAGCAGCGGTAGCAAATATCTATATGCATATGTCGGTTTTTCCTGAGTGGAGAAATAAATCGGTATATTAATCTGTAACCGTCACATTGCCCGAAAATTTAAAATCACTACTGTATTTTAGGCAATTCTGTACCTGTAAGTTGCATTCAAAAGGGCAAACGATTCCTTATGTTATATGTTCTAGATAGAAAAAAGCAAACTTTCAAAGGAGATATTCCTACAGACAACGTCCCCCAACCTTTACTATCTTCGGCCAGAAAGTAAGTGCTAAGTCTAAACTTTTAGCTATAACTCTAAATAATTACAGCACATATTTCTGCAAAGCACATTGATCTTTGATTCTGATACATAAAAGAGTTTT
>CAJNOQ010002350.1:0-24794 GCA_905250885.1 Didymodactylos carnosus | reverse complement strand
GCTGTAAGACGCGATGGATACCACTTCTGTTCCTTATCTTTCTTCACCTGACCACGTTTTGTAGCAAGCAGGTAGAGGCAACAATACCTCGTACTCGAGCCAACTTTACCTGAAATCTCCCAACTCAGCGATGCACAGAGTACTACAGGTTTCTTATGGGATTCGATAAATCTATAATCTGGCCCGGCAAATCCAATGTGCTTAGTCCAGCTCTTCTCTGCCTGGTTCGACTGACGATCTCCTATCGTAGGCGAGAAGTGATCATTATTTTGAGCAGCCTCTTCATAGTGATGCCTTTACTAAAATGTTAAATGGTACCCATCGCGTCTTACAGCGCGAATTTGACAACTACCTAAATCCGAACAATGACTCACTATTTCATTCGTGGACTTACCTATGTGAGAGAGGTTTCGGCGCGTGAGACAAAAGTACATAAAAGTCAACTTAAATAAATTCATAAAGAGCAATCAAACCGCACTGGAACACAAACTCTCCTTCTTGTCTTTACCCAATCACCTAATAACCTTACATCGTTTGTCATTGTAAAAATGATATTACACAAAAAGGTCACTCATTGCCATTTTTCAGAGATTTTTCAAGATGCTTTCTGGAGCATCTCGAAAGACTTTGCGAATTTTAGTTCAAAATTTTCGTAGAATGAATGAATCATTGATCAGAACGCAAAGAATCGAATAATACTACATGCATTGTTATCAACATCATCATCATCATCATTGAAAATTTATTGTATCCAGAGAGCATAGCTCGCAGTTAGTCTCATATTGTGAGAAATTCTGTGCAATTTCGAAAAGACATTGCCGTTTTTTCCAATTTTATTCAACACGCATATGTATGAGCCTCTGAAAAAGAAAGCAAATCGTTGACTTGTTGACATCGGTTAACGATTCTGACTCTCTACTGTTAATCCAGCAATAGATTAAAGAAAGAAGACGAAGACCAGATAAGGAAGTGGAAGGTTCGTTCGTGAATATTTTTCTTTACAACAACGAAATAAAGAAGAGCACCGTAAGATGAACACAATTAAGGTCGCATATATCAAAGGGAACAATATAAGAAAATTACTGAAAAAAGATAATAATCCCGCTGGAAACAAATACAATAAAGGGAATCAATAGACAGAAGGATGATTTAAGTTCAATAGAGATATTTATGAGGATTGTCATGAAATTCACGTTTGGATACGAAAACCAATCCAACTCTCAAAGTTGCTTTCTTACTCAAGAAACCACCGCGACAAATGCTAAGTATCAAATATACCCAAAAGCAACTTATAACACTTTACCTATTCTGCACTATTGTAAAATCAATCCATTTCTATATGAAAAAAACCTCCCATTCAAAAATTATGAAATCTTGTACAGTACAAACATGTTTCCTTTTCCAGATTTCTCTTCTAGATTATCATTCAAACAAGCCATTGTCTTTTATAGGATCGAATTCGGAATTTACCTGATGATGGTCCTTAAGCAAGGCCGAAACGATCGTCGTAAGTAGCTTGGAATCCCGACATATCCTTCTTATACTTACCAATAAGACTGGCCTACGATGGATTCTATTCAGTGTTATATGTAGATTATTGGAATCTTTCGAGCTCTTAATGACTTCAGTTGATATTGATAGATTCGTATGTAGGATAAGAATTCCAAATTTACCTGATGATGGCCCTTAAGCAAGGTCGAAACGATCGTCCTAAGTAGCTTGGAATTTCGATTTATACCATCTTATACTCACCCTCAAGATAGGTCCCGAGCCCCTCTAGCTAAATCGAAGGTCAAAAGCAAAATTTTTATCTCAGTCATAGCTACACCTGCCCATGCCGTCACTGTCATCCTCATTCTCACCTTCACTCACACTCCTCCCTCTATTGTGCCTTGGAAATTAACAGATTCACGAGGGAATTTTGAATTTAAATACTGCTTTTAAGTATAATAAGATTGGCCTCTATCCTTGGAAGTCGCGAAAAGCACTGCTTCTGTTAGATATTCTAGTTCCTCCGTTTTGGAGAAATGGGTGCTAATTTTTTTTCAAAATTCAGTCAGAAAAATAACCATAGAATCGAAAATATACAGGTGAGAGGCAGACGAAACATATAAGTAAGAGGGAGAGATAATATACTACGTTGTAGAGAGATAAAAATAGAGATGAGAAAGAAAAGTGTTGTTTTTTCTCATTTTTTTTCTCTCTTATCCTGTCGAGCGCTATCTAAGTAGATAGAACAACATGCAAAACCATATTTCGTCGTTATTTCTCGAAGCTACTATACTCTCACAAACAACAAGAGATGAACAGTGCTAATATAATTATGATTCTAGGATTATTTTTAACAATGAAGACTACAATTGGACAACCCCCAGCAAATTGTGTTTGTTATCCTCCTAATCATGGTCCTAGCCCTCCTCCTCCGGACATAAAGACATGTAACACTCGTGGTTGTAGTCGTGGTTCTAATCCTTATTGTTATATTTATCCTCTTAATTTGGGTCGTAATAATTATTATAATTATCGTGGCTGTAATTGTCCTTATTATTCTTATGATCATGTTATTGATAATGGTGCTTATTATAATTTTAATGGTTTTCCTACTTTTTATAATTACACAACTTGTACTGATTTTGGTAGTAATGCTCGTGATGCTCATGGTAATGTTCCTCCTGATGGTAATAATGCTATTGATTGTTGCAATTTTTGTTGCGATCCTAATGATCCTACAACTATAACTACAGATGCAACCACAATCACAACTACGGCTATAACTACAGATGCAACCACAATCATAACTACAGATGCAACCACAATCATAACTACAACTACAAATACAAATACAACCACTATCAGACCTACTAGTGGTTGTAAGATTATATTAGATAAATGGCTTTATTTGAGTGGTTTGACCATGTTGGTTCTGATCACTTTAAAAATAGATTAAATTCTATCATTAGGTTGGTTAGCCAACGTGAGTATATGATGTATAAATTATTAAGACAGGAATTCGTTTTGGTTTTTCACTTTAGAATTTGCAACAGCCAACCAATACAACGTCTAATAAGAACGTTTTTATTTAAACTATTTTATTGTTTTTCCAGTGAACCTCTCTTTTGTCTTCTGATTTTTTTTAATGATTACTTGATCTATTTAAGGGTACCCCTCCCCTCCCCTCTTTTTGACCATGTCTGGTTCTCCGCGAAGGTACAGCCGATCGGGCTGAAATTTTTACCACAGACAGAGCATCAAAAATAACGAGACCCATGTTTGAGGAAAATTGTTTTAAAGACCTTCTTCAAGGGTTTTGGGAGGGGTCTTCGATTTTCATCGGGCGAGGTTATGATTCCCCTAAAATACGTGAAGCCCTAGATGAAAAAAGCACTTAGTGTTGAAAGCACTTAGGTCAAAATCATTATATCGGCCAAGTATTTCAACTATTGACCCATGTGGACATATTTCTGAAAGACTTAATTATAGCTCATGTTGAAGCTCGTAAAATTCTCTATTGTATGGTATATCTGTCGTAGTGGCTAGTCGAGAAACGTTGATCATAGGATCCGCACCGTTGAACAAGTCACCCACATATCACGGCTTTCCAGACAGGCTAATGTTAAGGGGTCCTAGGACACTTTTTTCACTATCATATATATGAAATTGTAGCGCAAGAAAGTCTCCATCGAATGGTATGTCTATCGTACTGGTTAGATGATAAAGGGTGTCATAGATTATCTTAGACTGTTTGCACATAGTAGATTTTTTTCAATAGACGGAAGTATTTCTAAATATTCTTGGCCTCAGAACGATTATTTCCGTATATGTGATATACAGAAATATAGCGCAGAAAAAGAGCCTTCGAATGACATATAATAGTTTTACTAAGGTATGAAGCCGATAGAGATACACTCGAAAATATGATCCATAATACTTATCAGAAGTGATTACAATTAATTCGACCGAATTTTTTCTGAGAGCATTACTAAGATCTGCCGAGTGGCTATTTATATTTCATGGAAAGATACTACAAATTTAGATAATATTGTTGGTGTTACAAAACATTTAAAAATATGGATAACAAGTTTAAAAACAACCAAAAATCGACGATTAAGACAAGGTGGTAACTTTTTAAATTATTATGCATCAGCATGTATTCTTGCAATGAAAACAGTCAGAAGAACTGACGATGATTATATGCAAGCATTTTTTAAAGCAATGAAATGTAATATTAATGTTTATGATGCAACGAAAAAATTTTATTCATTTATTACGATCAAAGTTCGAACAGACATGTTTTTCTTCGCTTTCCAACACTGGTCGAAAGCACTTGATATTTTTTTCAAGTAGTAGTGGAAAATAAAAGCTGAATTTTACCTTATTCTTGCAGGTCTGGACAAAAAAATCGCGATTCAAAAAATACCTCCGGTCACTTCTTTCATGATCGAATATACACATTATTTTAAACTTTTCTACATTAATTTTGACTCTCGAAATTAATTAAAACTAATTTATATTATCGAAATTATTCCAAATCTGTTACAAAAACATTTATTTAAATGAATTTGAGAGTAGAAATTAATCTGAAGCAATTTGCAGCACGAAATTAATTCGAACTCATTCGAAATAAATTAATTCAAACCAGTTCAGTTAAAACTAAATTAAATTAATGTTTTCTCAAACTAATTGGAGCTAATTTTAGCGAAGAAATTAATTTTAGTTCATTTTAACTGCGAAATTGATGTAAATTAATTTACTACAAACGAATTTAAATTAATTTGGCCTCTTAAATTGATGTGAAGTAATTTTTCATCTTTTCTTGGGTCAGAAATTAGTGTGCATTAATTTAAAATTATTTAAAAGTTTCAATGGGAGTATCTATCTATCTATCTATCTGACTAGCTAGTTAATTATATACCTATGTATCTAACTATGTAACTATCTTCCTGTCTAGCTGCGACTGGATGTGACTAGATAAATGTCACCAAGATTAATGTCACCAAGATTAATGGAGGTGTATGGGATAAAGAATAGAGACACAGACAATATTGAGAAAAAAAAATCAGAAAATGCTGAGAAACGATCTGAAGAACTTCTGACTAGATTTCAGTTATGAAAAATGATGGGAGAGATCTATGAAAATGCATTTTGTTGTAGAAGCTCGATGACAGAGTCAGTTTGACTAAAATGAGAATATTCACAGGAATATTCTTCCGTTCCTCGCGCGGAAATGTTGAATAGAATTTATCGAGAGTAACCGGTCTATGGTGGAGAGAGCTGAAAATTAGCAAGTGGTCTCACATTGATCGAAATAACAATTCCTGATAGAAAATATACGTACATGGTAAAAATGACGTTTAGTTATGAAGCCTCTGTACCAAGGTAGATAAGGGAGAAGAAAAAGTGACGCGATGATATCAATAAAAACATTTTCTCCTCATTCCAGGAGGAGAAAGCAAGAGAATAAAACAAGCTATACCTGCATCGAATGATACCAAGGCAAGTAGAGGAGAAAAAAAAGTGATGGGACGATATCAATACAAACATTTTCTTCATCGCAGGTGAAAAGAGAGAGAGACAAGCTATACCCTCACCCAGTGATACCATACAGGTATAGCATTGAGGAGAAAATGTGTATTGATATCGTTCCATCCGCTTTTCTTCTCCGCTACTTACCTTGGTATTATTCGATGCCATTTACGAGTAAAACGTACTGATTCATCATCATGCCCTGAGGAATTGATGGAAAACCTGAGCTCAAATTTTGACTTTAGGAGTAAACTCAGCTGACAAAGGCGTTTTGCTACGAAGACTCAACAATTTATATCGTCGGAGTTGGGTGCCAGTTAGTGAAAGAGAGCAAGAAGGATGCAACGCTTTCAAAATGCAAGTCGTAGCAGATTTTCTTATAAACGAAGAAAAGAAAATCTATTAATGTTTACTGTTAAATCGAGTATTTATAATGAGTAATCAATGATTGCTCATTATACAGCACTGAATCAGAGCTCAGAAGTTCGTTCGTTTCCACATCCTGTAATCGTTATTAGCATACACCAAACGGTGATAATTGTTTATCTTATTTCCAGAGCAATAACTTTTCGAATTTGGGAGTAAAAGATTTGAAAAAGCAGGGAGGGAGATTTTGCTCCCTTCTCCCGTTGTCGTGGCGTTCCTGCCCACTACGGCAATAGAAATATCGGATGATAGATCAGGTATACGGCGACAGTGATGATAGTAAATCTTTAACAGATGATTATGAATGGGAAAATAATCAAAAGTACAACAGCATCATGATGAATGGAAAAATCATCCAATTGAATTTATGAGAAATATAGTTGAATTTGCTGATGCCAAAATGCACAAGGTATAAAACGTCATAGTTAAACGAGGATTCAGCTTTATTTTGGAACGCTTTGTGATTCAGCTTATATTAGTCGATTTCGATGATATTTGGAACATCATGGAGGAAAAGACAAGAAGTAGAAAGTTTTGATGTTTATGTAAATAAAAGGTTTGTAAATGTTCTCCAACGATATTTGTTAATTCACGATCAAAATCTACAGCGATGGGCATTAAAAACAGCTCGTAATATGCAATTTCAAAACTTTAGGGTATTTGTCAATTGGGTACATAATTTCAAGAAACACTTCAATATTGTTTAGCAAAAATCGCTACAAAATGTGAAATTGCAAGTTGGGATGGTATTGCTCATCCTGAAGCAACAATTTTGAAATAAATTTTTAATAATTATTACCACAATATGATTCAAAAGAAGTACTCAATACCGATCAGATGGATATCGAGCTGGGTGAACAATATACAATCCGAACTTTGTCGCATCATGGACAAGGAACAATACTCAATTCGTTTACATGTAAGAATGCTACCACATATTTTTATACCATACAACCTATAATTAGTTTAAGTGGAATTGATTCAGTGTTCATGCTTAAAGGAAGTTAAAGAAAGAATGAAAGATTAGGTGAAAAACTTATTCGTACCAAAATATGTGGCAATAACCTGCTCTGGTTCTGAAAAATTATTATCATCATTATATCCCAAATGAAAAATTCTTCATTCAAAACTTTATACCAGCAATAGTAATGTTTATTTTTATAATACAAAATGAAACAGTAAACAATTATTACATTATCAGCAATTACAGCTCGCAATTTCTAACGCAGCAATTGTGCTTTTTTTTCTCAGATCACTCCAAATCGACCAACATGCCCTCCATCGTCGACGAACAAATTCATCCGCGCGCATCCGGAGAAGCAGAAAAGACCGTCAATCCCCGTTCGACCCCACAAGATCTCGTCTTCTACGCCGGCTGGTTCTGTCCCTTCGTCCAGTGCACATGGCTCGCCTTAGAAGAGAAAGAACTTCTCTACGAGTATCGAGAAATAAACCCGTACAAGAAGGAGAAGGAGTTCCTCGAGATCAACCCACTCGGACTCGTCCCTGCCCTCGTCTACCAGAACACACCGCTCTACGAGTCTCTGATCATCAATGAGTTTCTCGAGGATGCCTTTCCCCAGGCGAAGCCCCTGCTGCCCAAGGACCCTCTCGAACGTGCACGCGTCCATCTGTGGATGGATCATGTATCCAAGAAATTCAACGCCGCCTTCTTCCGCACACTGCAAGCGCAGGAAGAGGAGAAGCAGAAGGAGGCCCTGGGAGAGCTAATCGAAGCTCAACAGAAATACCTCGATCAAGTCAAAGGTCCCTGGTTCTCGGGTGAGGAGATCTCCTTGGCCGATATCACCCTTGCCCCTTGGATCAATCGCCTGTACATTCTCGAAGAACACCGAGGATTCAAAGATGAACTTGTGGGTGGAAAGTGGAAGAAGTATGAAAAGATGATTAAAGAACGACCCAGTGTGCTCAAAACAACATCCGAGCCCTAGTATTATGTGGAGATTTATCAGCGATACTTGCAAAATGAAGCTCAGTCTGAAATGGCCAAGGCAACAAGAGCGGGAAAGGCCTTGCCCTAGTTGGGGATTCGGGAGATACATTTCTTAAAACATTGCTGATTTTGAGTTTCGCAATTTTCAGATTATTCAGGCTGATCAACAGCTACTATTGTGCGCTTTTGAGAATTAAATATATTCGTGATCAAGATTCACGCATTTGTTCAGAGGAATTAATAAGGAAGGCGGCATTCATGACTTTTGTGTAATATACAGAAACGCCCTTCACTTTTTCGTTTTTGTTCAATCAGGATAAATTTCGCTGCTGCTGCTTTTCTGTTATAAGAATTTTAATTTTATTTAATTTATTAAGTTTGCTTGCAATTCGTAATAAACAATATTATACTATAGTTATAATATAATATAAGTCAGACGTTTCAATTTATTAGCTAAATTTTCTTCAGTGGCAAAAAAACAAAAATAAATTTAAATTAATTAGATCAAGACATTTTAAAATACTAAACATAAATTGTCACAAGTAACTTTTTTCCAAGTAGCTTACATAAGATGTTAGCAATAAAACTATTGTACAAATATGATGAAACAGATTTCACTACAAACATATAACGACAATAAAGCACATATCAAACAATATTATGTATGTTATCTACTTGCATAGAAAAATAAAGAGAAGTAAAGAAAAGTTTGGCATACGGATAAAGAAATAGAAAGATAGATAAAAATTTGTTTTTATATGTTTGTAGTGAAATCTGTTTCATCATATTTGTACAATAGTTTTATTGCTAACATCTTATGTAAGCTACTTGGAAAAAAGTTACTTGTGACAATTTATGTTTAGTATTTTAAAATGTCTTGATCTAATTAATTTAAATTTATTTTTGTTTTTTTGCCACTGAAGAAAATTTAGCTAATAAATTGAAACGTCTGACTTGTATTATATTATAACTATAGTATAGTATTATTCATTACGAATTGCAACCAAACTTGAAAATTTTTTCAGAATTCAGCAGGATCCTGCGAGATTTTACCTCGTTAGACGTGCGAGATCTCGGAGGGAAAAAACGTGTGGAGTTCGGAGAATTTCCAGTAGGTTTTTCCCTCGGCAATCTCGCCGCCTTTTTTCTCTCGGGATCCTGTCAAATTTCGATAATGAAAATAAAAAGTAAATTTTCGGCCGTTTCTAACTTTGCCGGAACTTGCGAAATATTTTATTGCGGGATCTTGCCAAGTTTTTCTGTTTTTCGATCCTGGGACGTTCAAATTTCAAGATGAAGACTCACCTAATTGAACCATCGCGCTTGTTTTAAGCTGCATAAAATAGCTACATGTATTGTAACGAAGTTTGATAATGAACTTATTTGCACTCTGATTTAATTACTAATTAAATGATTTCACAGATTTTGACAGATTTAGGTAACATAACGTAAGATGTTAAATAAAGGTAAAATAGTCATTTCTTAGAACAATTTTTGAAGTTCTTCTCCTAGATTCGATCTGCCGATCTTCATATCTTTTCTCCACCATTTCTTCAACATTTCTCCAACTACGCATTTTCCCATTGCACTAAACAAGCTCACTTAGGCAAAACCTCCATGGACGCCAGAAAAAAAGTCAAAATAGAATTAAAAGGAGCCCACTGTCGGATTCACCGAAAAATGTTGCACCTAGCGCCAACTTTTATCTAATTTGGTGCATCGCGGCACAAGTACCTAATTTTCTACTGCTAAAAAGTACAAGTTTCAATGACAAATATTTTCAAACATTACGCGAACTGAGACTAGTATTGCATCAAAATTCAAAAACTTAAATGAAATGACATCTGATATGAAAACAGCTGTAGACAAACAAACGTCGGATTCGTGATCAGTATCCGAAATTACCTTAGAAAAGCTATGTTTAAACAGAAAACCTTTTAGTCACGTGGGTAGATTCCCTCATAAAGAGAAAATTTCTTTTAAATTTGGATGAAAAATGGCCTTGTGACGAATAAAAGATGGAACTACCTGTCTATTATATCATTTACTAACATTTGCCAAGAGAGAAACAGAAAGACATATTCCTTACGGTTCTATGAGTTATGAACCATAGACTGAACTCGTGTTTTCATATAAGTTACAACGATATAAGTGAAATTTAATATTTTCATCAAATATTCTCTCTTGAACGTGTGTCAGCAACGAAAAGTAGTGTGTCATGTGGAACTCGACGAGATCTATCCAAATATATCTTGATGTCGTTTATTCAATTCATTTTAGCTGTATAAAATACATTTTATTCCTTTCCGCATTGTGTTATGAGTCAGTCAAATATCCAGGTATCGACGTCTATAGTGGTTAATTGATTTACGCTTGAGTTTTATTTATTACAGAAGAGAAGTATCGTAATGTAAGTAAAGTTCAGTACAAAAATGAAAAAGAAAATTACATGTGGTGGAAAAAAAAATACAAAAGAAGAAACAATAGATTGGATTTTTTTTAATAACTATAAAATACATATAGCTATGAGTGTGTACGAAAAGGATGCCTAGGTAGCGATTTTGTTTTTTCTGCCTGATTCAGTGCGATACAGTTGTATGAGATCATCTACAGGGAGAGATGTATCAGATGGATGAGCTTTTGGCTGTGGGTTTGGAACTGAAAGGGTCGTTAGCTGAATAGTGGGTGAAGATTGGGATGGCTGAGTGTTTTTTTGACAGCGTCTTTTATACAAGATAATTGCTGCCCCCATCAATATCAAACACGCAATAACTGTGCTTAAAATGATAGAAATTGTATGATGAGGTTTCAGTTTAAGGCTGCCGAAGGTCCAGTTAAGCACATTTTGTTGCTGTGAAGCTAGCTGGTCCTCTAGAGATTTCACTAGATCCATATCACCAGTGCGAGGATATACTTTTGGAATATTTACATTCAAATTTTTTACTCGATCAACTACCCGAAGAATATCATCAGATTTCGTTTGCAAAACGTATGGCGTTATAGAACGGCATCGTTTTTCCCCAGCGAATGAAATATTATTTTCACAAGTTAAAGTTTCTTCACATCCAAGATTAACGATACCTAGGCTTCTTATATTTTGCCAATGCTTGCTGTTAACAACGCATGTCAAGTTCTTATTCGTTGAAATAGCCACTACTCCAGGTAAAATACGTGCAACATACGGTGGACTATACGGTACAGGTTTTGTATAACACTTTTTAAGTCCCTTTCCAGCTATAATTTCCTCTAAGCACTCATTTTGTATACGGTCATGCGAGACGGATGGATTACGACAAATAGTGTACTTACCAATATCACAACTAGCTGAATCAGGTTTTTCCATCCACTCCATGTAAGATCCGTCCTCACCCAAGGCCAACAATTTTGGTAAACTGCTTATTTCACCGGCATTTTTTCCAGTAAAAGATGGAATCGTTAAAATATAATAGATTTGCGTTGTGGAATTTCCAGAGATCTTTAGTTTCATAAAATAGTTAGTGAAGACTAAACTGCCCATCTGTTTCGGAATTAAATCTTTAACTTTCGGAGACGAGGAATTCTCATTAATGGGCCCAAACTGAACGGTTTGTGCAAAGAGCATTCTAGTAACAAAAGTTGACTTCGATTCTTCTAAGGTTGGAATCGAATCCTTTAGCTGGAGATAAGCGGTCTCAATCAGTTCGTTTTGCTCAGACATGCCAATGAAATCAAAGTTCAATTCATTATTAGCAATTCGATGCATTGAACTTTTGAGTCTTTCATAACGATGTTCAATATCTTTAGCAATATTATAACGAATCTGATCATCAGTGAAATCTTGAAAATTTTTCATTTTAGCTATAGTATTCCTAGCGGCTTTTTCCAGTTGTTCAGTATTATATTCACTCCGCTCAAATCGTTTAGCTAATTCAAGTGTCGTTTGTGTCACATTAAACAAAGAACCTTGAAGGGTTACAAGTTTTTGTGACGTAGCAGATATCGTATTTTGCAACTGATCCATTCGATCGGCTAACTTTCCGTTTTTATAAGTGTTATAAACACTTATGCCACCAGCAAAAATAGCCCCAAGTGCTCCAACCACACCTAATACAATACAAGACGTTTCTGTCGATGGACTGTGAGTTCATCAGACGAAACTCCGTTAGCTTTAGTAAAGTTGTACCTCGAAAAAGATGCCAAATTACCATCATGTTGGTCACTTCGAATTTGTTCCGAAACTCGTTCCTGATATTCTTGGCACATGAGAAGTTTGTCTGAAATTGCCATAGATAATAATGAACACATGTGTTCGGTTATGGGAACAGACAAGGAGAGTGCAAAAATATCATCTACTTCATAATATCGTCCACTTCTCATAAAAACCACACCAGAACTTTCATGTACTATTAATGGTTCTTCATTCATTATGTGGTTAAAAATAGAGTCCTTTTGACTACTCACATTTATCAAGCCATACGATACCAATATAACAATCACAAGCAGTGTACGTAATTCTTTAATGATATACATTCAATATATTTGATATTCAAGATGTTGCTTGCGATAATAACAAAATGATAAAAGACTTCTAATTAATCAAATTAATTATTATTCAGCACTCCAGTCAGATAACCAATGACATTTGATTGTTCAACAAGTTAATTTGATAGAAAAATGAAACGAAATGCAAATTACTCAGTAATATAATATATAAAGTTCATGTTTCTACGATAAAATATAGCGATATAGTTTATAGAACGCATATATATAGTTAATCGAGTGAATTTGTATTGGTTCAACCTAAAGATAAAGTACAAATAATCACAAAAAATGTGTTGCTTGTGGTGTGAAAGAGCTTATGAATAATAATAATTGAGTGTAATTTTCATACGGTCATTAGTACATCTAAACCAATAATTGGTTCATAAGTAGATCATGTTGAAAATATTTTATAGGTGAACTAATAGTTGTTTGAATGCTCGCATCGATTACCTGTCACTAATTCTGTCTCATTCGTATATACTAATAATTATATGTTTCTGACAAGAAAAAAGCGGAAGCGATTCTCCTTCTATATATAATCACAACTAGTTGTCTTGCTCATAATCATTTTCCGTTTTTAACTACGCATATTCACATTCCACAATGTTTAGACAAATTAGAAAGAAGTTTAGCAAAAAGTCTGGCGATGCGGATAATCGTTGGGCTACGATTGGTGGTATACAAGAATTTTTAGATGGAGTAAAACATTTGGGTGACAACTATCGCGAGTTGGATCATAATGAGGTAGGTTTTAGAGTAGAAGATTCAATATGGGGTAAGTTAGCAGTCCAACTAAAACTGGAGAATAGTGAAAGTATTAGAAAATGGCTGTACACTGTATGGCGGTATGATCGACGTCGGGTACGTACAATTTTTTTCAACACAATAACTGCCACACTTGACCAAAACGCTTCTACAAACAATGATTCGTCCGAAAAGCATCCTGAAGTATCTTTGATGTCTAATCCATCTGTCGAAAAAATCCATACTAGGTTGAATGATAGAACTGGTGACACAAAAATTTCAGAAACTACAAGAGCGTTTACATTGACGTATGATGAGTGGAACTCTATATATGACAAAGGTAAACATGCATTAACTAGCGGGTAGACTAAAATGATTTATAGTAAGTTACTGCATAGTGGTGTAAATTGCCCGTTAACATTTAAGTATAGTCATCTGAAAGTCAAAAACTCAAAAAAAAATAATGCACCATTTTTCTACTGCACATCATCCTGTATGTTGCAAGAGTGCGATATATGTTGCTCAGTTACTCTTCAACAACCGCCTGACAAACACAGATATGGAATTTTTCAAGTGAGAACCTTAGGTACAGAGAACCATAATCCACACGAAGAAACTGCTGCTCGTCGAATTACTGGTACAGATCGTCTTTTAATGGGTATGTTTTTAAATGCAGGAATGATTTCTGCAAGTGCAATAATTGAGTGCCTTTTCCCTTAAGGCGAACAAGCAGATGAACTCGGTCCTTTACGCGTCTTTGAAAAAAATGTTGAGAATGCCAATCCGAAATTGTTAAAGACTGGCAATTTTACTGGTTGTCCAACAATTTCAGCTTTGAAAGCAATGGCAGATGAATATCGTCAACATCGTCGACTACATCATGAGTATTATAATGAAGTTAGAGTTTTATCGACTGCTTTGGACATTGCCGACGTAATATCTGAGCATGTCATCGGTAAGAGCTTACCGAAAAACTACTATTCAGATGTGCAGTGTAACAGTGCAATTTCAACTTTCTGATTATAGGTTTCGTACAAGTAAGTGGAGATAAGCCTTTTACTATCCATATGACAAGTGAACAACAAATCACTCGCTACATTGACTATTGTCGTTCTGATAAGTATTCTGTTATACATGTTGATGCTACGGGTTCGGTCATACGAAAACTTCCAGATCAGAAACGTTCTTATTTCTATGCTATTATTTTTAAAGACAGCGAGGATTCTTCTAGTATCATACCGTTAGCTTCTGCTATCTTGTCAGATCATACTGTTGCTAGTATAAGCTACTTTTTGAATTCAGTCCGAAAATGTATTGTTACTGTTAAAGGGAAAGTTTGTTCGACCTACATTCATTGTTATTGATTTCTCGGCAGCTCTGCTGAACTCTATTTTAAACGCGTTCAATACTGAAGAAATCAATAGATACTTGCGTCGATGTTGGAATATTCTTTTACAAAAATACTCTTCCAAGGATCTGAGAGCATTATCTTTCGTTAGATTCTGTTGTGGGCATGTGATGCACGCCTTTGCAAGAAGTTTGGCAGCTGCTCGAGTGGAAAAACACTTAAAAAAACCTGCAATGCACATGTTCGTATTGATTTTAAATTGCAATACGTTCTTAACAGCCCTAGAAACTTTCAAATCAATTGTGAATATATTTGGTGATCCCTTAAATAATAACGCTGAAGCCGTTTTAGACAAGTTTCTCGTTGTCGATGCCCCTATTGATAATTACGATGAAAGTACCGAAGAATGTGATGAGAATAATGCTGTAGATGAAGTAAATGATCCACTAGGTGAGGTTGATGATCTCGAACAACCAGAAGTTCCTATAGTGCATCAGTCACCATTTACCTGTGAGGCCAACAATCAAATTCCGCTCTTGAACACCCTTTTAATCGACCAGGTAGAGCCTAAACATGTAACAAATTCAATGTATTGCAAACAGATAGTTAAGATAACATACAAATGGTTTGCATATTTACCGATGTGGAGTTGTATTCTATATCAATTTGATGAGCGGTAAGCGAAAATTCCCGTGCTAAGGCTTGTTTGATTTTCTAACGGAAACACTTGTTTTAGTTATGCCAATGATAGCGTTTATAGCTCCACCACACATAGTTTAGGAGCAGGTCGTTTGTCTAACGCTACTATCGGATCGTATTTTGCAATAATCAAAGAATCGGTACTTCAACGAAAAACCAGACTGCGTCCTGCAGAGTGCATTGCAAAAATCTTTCGAAGTACTCAAGCTAGACTGAAAGCGGGTAAATATGGTGTTACTCAGTCAGCAAAAGGAAGAAAAAACAGTAAGAAGAAAACTGATGTAGCTATCACCGAAACATGGAACAGAAGTCAACGGAAAAAAGTAAGAGGCGTGTACTTTGGGAGAGTTACGAAAAAACAATCATTAACCAAAATACAACGTACTAGTCAATGCAAGTACGTCACGACTTTTTACCTACAGAAGTTATTGATGACTAAAATTCTCTTTACACTTTAGGTTAGTAGTACCGTCACAACTGAAAAAAAGGTTAACAGAAGAAGATTATTATGATCTTAAAGATGATCAGCTAAAGTGAGTATGTGATATAAATTTTACTCTGCTTAGTATAAAAGCGAAAAAATTTGTATGGTTATTTTCTACTACTGCATAAAAACCGATCAAAAGCATTGAAAATTTCATTTAGTGTCTCAATGAACTCATCGACCGATGCAGCATTGACGGAGTTAAATGCATGTCGAAAAATGGATATCTCTCCAAGACACAATCATGAAGAAAGTGCTGACGTATCTACTGAATTATCACAAAGTGACGATGAGACCTCGCGTCAAGAAAGTAATACAAGCTCAGCAAGTAGTAGGAAGAGTACGCGCCGCCGACAACCAAATAGTCGATACAGTGATTTTGCTTTACAGTCAACAATTAATACATGTACAAAATCAAAAGAACCAGTTATCATAAACGTATTCCGAGGAATAGCACTCATGCGAAGTCACAAGTAGATACGTATCCATACACAAATAATTTATTAGGGATTAGTGTACGGTGGCCAAGATGGGGTATCAACAAATGTCTGTATGAAAATACTTGTTATGCCATCCGCAATACATGTCCGTTAGATTGTGGACTATTTTTAATTTATATTACTTATCTTACCCGCGTACGGACGAATGCAGCAATAAAAAGCAGTACAACTTCGCCCGTTTGTCGAGTTCTTGAAAAAACGTTCATGTTAGTCGAAAGTAACGGGTGGGATGTAGCTAGGCTGTACTGGATGCTGTATTATAAAATAGTAAATGACACAACAAAAACCGAAAACACTGACGAATATAATATTTTTGGAAGTACTGATGCAAGTGTATTTGGCCACGTAAAAGAAATTCAAGAACATAAAAGTGATAACTATTGTGCCAATATTAATTGTCCTAATCAGCATACTCGACGATTCAGTCATGACATAATCATGCGGTAAGGTCGAATCTAAGTACTGCTGCGTGTATGCGTCAAGCATTTATGTATGCTTCTTTAGAAAAAAAAACGGTAATTATCCCGACGAACTGGAACAGTTTACGTATCAGCAAGCGGGTAGATGTGGAGCAATTGTTAATGAGAACTACCTTGGAGATACGTTTGAGTCAGATTTGCTGACAGATGATAAAATTCGAAAGTAAGAAAATATCAATCTAGAAGCACATAACATATGTAACGTTTTTCCTGTTAGGAAAGTCAATTGTTGTGCTGCAGAACGCATTTACCTTCCTAAGGAATTCGTAAATCAACCGCCGTTCTGTATTATTGATCTTCCACATGAAGATCAAACAAGAACAAATCAATTACCAAATATGTTACGTATTGGAAATGAAGAGTAAGTATAACTATCAACTTGAACAAGTGCGCTGTGTTAGATAAGCACACAACATTAGATAGCGTAAAAGAGCTATGTTACCTGCTTTAGACCGCACCACTTTAACTTGGTTTATAAAATTTTAGCTACCGTTTAGTCGGTTGTACTTGTCATGAACGAAGCAAGAATCATTTTACGTTAACTCTCAAAGTTGATGACGATTATGTAAAGTATAACGGCATGAATCCTGCAGGATTGTACAAGTACGATGGAACTGACATCATTGAATCTGTTGTTTATTCCCAGTGAAGAATATACAATACTTTTAATCTTACCTTGAGTAATAAAATGTGTTTCTTATGGTAAATTTAAAAGTAAGGCTTTCTTTTCATTAACACGTTTTCTTTTAGGCTGTATGCATTTCTGTGTTACATGCAATAAAGATTGATTTCTCGCCTGAGAAAGTTATAAGACAATTGTACATTCAATTAATAATCAAAACAGATTCAAATGCTATACGTGATATTCACAGAAAAAAACAATGCGTCACTAATCAGTTAAATTAATAAAGCCTTACTGATGAACTATACATCTAAAATCCGTTGACTTGTTATATAGATAATTAATTATTAATATACACCCTATTCTAGCAATCAACAGAGAACAGCTGCATTCTTTCTAAATTGCTTAATTGGAAAAATTTACAGATGGTGTTGATCAGCCATCTAATAGTAGACAATTAACTTCCTCACACATTTCAGACCCACTATAATCTATATATAGACGGTTAACTCGTTTTTTCAACCGTTCAGTTACTATTCTTTGTTGTTCTCAGTTCTTATTAAATGTATCACTCTTCAACGAAAATGCACAACAGAAAACCACAAATTCAAAGTTTAATGTCTTTCAAACCCATTTTACCACTAATGTCATTTTCAATTCAAAACTCAGACTTTCCAGTAACAGACTCAACCAATGATTCAACTGCAAAATCGGTGAAGGAATCTGTCCCTCGAGCTGCTACTAAACCATCAAGAAAAAACTTGAAACGATTGGCTCGTCAACCCATTATACGTCAAAAACAACAAGAACAAATTGGAAAATCCCAAAATCTTGATAAAAACAGTATGTTTTTCTCTATACATTTTTGCTTTTATCCTTAATCAGTCTATCTTTCTAGCACAACTACAACAAAAGTTCAACAAAATTCAAAGGAATATGGCAAAAATGAAACATGCCATAGATACATTCAATGAATTATTAGACGAAGTGATTGGTGACTAAAGCGAAGGTGACTGAGCGAATCAGACTAAAAATCTTGTTGATTCTTTGCCAACTGCTCTCTCTGCACCTTCCTGTGCTGAAGTTTTATTTAAAATTGAACCCTACCTTCCTCTTCTAAACACGATTATATTCTTTTCTTTGTATTGTTCTATTAATTTCACAATGCCGAAAAGAATAAAATGTATTTTTCTCAGCTAATATGAATTGAATAAACGACATCAAGATATATTTGGATAGATCTCGTCGAGTTCCACATGACACACTACTTTTCGTTGCTGACACACGTTCAAGGGAGAATATTTGATGACAATGATAATTTTTTTGTTTTTTAGTGTAGTCTTCAATGTGGGTTAAGCAGGGAAACAATACTATTGTACTTTGCTGTGAAAGAATAGATCGTACGAAAGATCTGAACATATATTCGGATTCAGCTTGTCAAACTGCATTTGTCGAGACTGTTTTCAGCCGTGACACACGTCGGTGAGAGAATCTTTAGTAGAAACAGGGTGAAATGGTAGTAGTTTTCTAAGTATTTTTCACTTTTCAGATTTGCGGAAGCTGCTCAGGTAACATGAAGTATACCATTCGGTAGAGCTCGCCGAAATCTATAAGATACACTAAGTTTTATCAGTGACACAGTGTAGTGGGAGAATATTTGCCAAGAATACTAGTTTGTTAAATATGTTCCCGTAGAAAATATTACTGTTTGCTCAGTAAGTGCGTCCCATGGAAGGATCTGTTTATTCCGAGTAGTGCAGTTATATAGAGCTCATCGAGTTCTCTGTGACACACGCAATAACTTTTCTGACACACGTTTGTGTGAGAATGTTTCCTAAAATTATTAGAATATCAAGCTAACTTATCCTACGTTTTAAAATGAGAATAACAAAAACATATATCTTCAATCACACACGTGTCCATAGACACATAGTATACTGTTTGTGTTATAAACAGAATGGACTATCTATTTGTATAAGAAATATAAATTCTCCCTTTGAAATAAGAGAAAAAGAATTCTTTTACGTTCTTGCAATTCAAAAAAATTACTAACTATTTAGACTTTGCGACATTATAGCGATCGCGACGCGAATATAAGATTTAAGCGCGATTGCGCCGCGAACCAGTCTCGAAAGTGGACCTGGGAGCATTTTGCTACTGAAACTCACGAATAGCGCGAGTTTTTAGCGATCGCGTCACATAATAGTGAGACATCCGCGATCACGCCGCGAGTTTTAATTCGCTTCGCGAGTCTTACAAGATACTTTTTTAAAAAAATACGATTTTACCGAGATCGCGCCGCGACAGCGTGACTTTATAGCGATCTCTCCGCGAAAGCGCGAGATAATAGCGATCGCTAGCGTGACATCGCGATCACGCCGCGAGTTAGTCGCGACCGTTGACCTGGGTACATACTTTTTTAAGATTATTTTACCATCGTATTGTCCGCGTTTTTTGGTCTGAATTCTTCAAAATGAACACTATGTTGTTCGACAACAAAACAATTTTAATTAATAAATGTGGATAAAATGAAGCTTAAAACAGTTTCTGTTACAATAGCGTTTCTACGATTATCTTGTACCTTTAGCGCCACGTAAACTTCGTTCCTTAAGGGAACATCTACATATAAAACATACCGGAGGATTACAGAACATCAATCAGTTTATTAAATAAAACATCAACAGCACAGAAACGCACAATGTGCTCGTTTTGTCCCAATTGTGAGAACACTTCCAGAAAAAGAATCGAATGATGAGTGCCTATGTCGTCCAGAGTATCAATCAAGAGCAAAATTCTATTTTATTGAATACAATATTGAACAACAATTACATCAAAATATTCGAACATGAAAAACAACTTACTTTTCCAACACTTGATTCGACTAATCCACAAATAAAACAAGACATACGATTGTAATCTTTATCAAAATATTCTTAACAAAGAAAGTGAACAATTTGTTACACTACTGATGAATGCAGATGAAATCCAAGTGCGACACAGTGGTAATTTATCGATTTGGCTAATAACATTCATTATTAATGGCATTGATCGAAGAAGAAGATTCAAGTTAGAAAATGCTGTTTTGGGAGGACTTTGGCCTGGACCAGCTAAGCCAACTAAAGACCAAATGTTCAAAATAATGAAATTAGTGGTAGAACAGCTGTCGAAGTTAGAAGAGGAGAGATCCTTTATCGTTAAATCACAAAATGATCGTGCGATCCCATTAAAAGTATTTGTTTTATCAGCATCATCTGAAAAACCAGTAATTACTCTGCTTCAAAACTCTTCTGAAGCAACCGGTGCATATGGATGCTTTCGATGTGAAATTAAGGGTATATAAAACTCTTATTTTTCCCATATATATTGTTATAAAAAACTTTTGCTTTCTTTCAAAACATAACAGTTCCAACAGGACGTGCAAATCATTATATCTGTGTGCTTCCATCAATACCATCGAAAGAAGCACATCTCAATCTTCGAAATAACGAACGGTATGACGAAATAATGAAATTTCTTGATATTGATACCATGGCAAACATAAGAACACGTACGCAGAAAGAACAACTCATTCAAGATCTCAAAGGTCATAGCGGCATTCTCTAGTGGTTTCTCACCGGAATATCTTGGTAACTACCACATCCAGCCAGTGGTAATCGATTTCTCCGCTCTCTGGTATAAAATTCTGAAATACATTTGACTCAAAGATGAAATACATATGAGTAAGATTTCGCTTACATTTCCTAAAATCTTACGAGGCAACCACCCAAGGTGGTAAATCGGTTTTTGCTCCAAACCTAGTGGGTTATAGGTTATCGACCTTGTTGATTCTGAATATGACGATGGGGATTCCCCATAGCCCATCGAAGATCCTGTTTTCTGGAAACCACTCTTCCAGAAACTCTAAAAAATAACCTAACGTCAAAAAATATATAGAGAAGCGTCTCAACGTGATCAGAATATATAATATATATTTAGTTTCCAACAATGAGCCCAGAAAACACCTTTCCGAGGTTCTATAATGCGCAGGAATGGAGATATTGAATGTTTTCGGGAAAAGAGACCCTCTCAATGGTAAAAGGAAAAATGTTAAACGTTAAGAGTTTTCTGAAAAACTCGTCTCCAGAAAATCGAACTTTTTAAGAATCATCTGAAAACATAGAGAATTAAATTCTGATCAAAATGAGACGCTTCTCTGCTTTTTTGATGTCCCAGTCTAGACTAATAAAAAGTCAAAAGTTGTTGATAAAAAGTTTCTAGCTGGTGTCTGAATTTTTTAAACCATTCACAAATAAATATATTTTTTCTGTATTTCTGCTCGGTAGATTAGAAATTATTTGAACAATTGCTTTAGACAAAACCATTTCATGTTCATCTGTATGTCTTATTGTTTGTATTTTGCCTACGTTTAAAGTAAGCTTCAAGGCGGTTCGATGGCTTAAGAATGAGCATTCTATCTCTTCAGAGAAAAAACTAGACAGGTGAAAATTTTCTGAAAGCTTAAAGTTTGTCACAAAGCGAGAAAAAATAATGTTTAGGCGTATCAAAAGTAATTTTCCACCTTTAAATCATTATCTATACAAGCGGAAATGTGTCGAATCATCCTGGTGCAGTTGTGGAGGTCAGAGGAAAGATATGCTACATTATTAGAAAACACAACCCTAAGAAACCTTGAATCATCACTCGCTGCGCCGCTTACCAAAATCGTGAATCAATCACTTGCTTCTAACGACTTTCCATGTAATTAGAAAACGAGATATGCTATATTCAAGTCAGAAGACCCTTCCGATATGAATAATTATAAACCAATAACGTGAACTTTCAATGTTGGAAGGCCGATCATCAATATAAATAAGAAATAGAAGAGATCCCAGGATAGAATCCTGAGGCACTCCTTTCGTTACTGATATTAGAAGAGATACAGGCATCTAATACAGTTTGAATAGTACTATCTTTTAAATAATCTTCAATCTACTGTCAGTAAAGGACACTTCCAATATCCTGATCGGGATCTATATCCCGACTGGGAGTACTTCCCGATCGAGGTATGTCTCCACAGCGACTGTAATGCACGATCTCGAACTCCTTTTTTAAATAATTTTAATAAAAGACACTGATGATTCACATTATCAAAAGCTTTTCTAAAATCTAAAAGCGCACTACGTGCCACTTTATTTTCTGTCATATTTGAATTTATTTTATTCACTACGTCTAAGAGCAAATAAGTAGTACTATCCTTAGCTATGAATCCTGATTCACAATCGGAAAGACGTTTATTCTTAATAAAGTGTCTGTATCATTGTCTGTGAACTAGATGCTCTGATACTTTAGATAAAACTTTAAGTAAAGTGATAGGTCGATAAAAAATTAGATCGTTCAAATGAATCATCACTTTTATACAGTGGATGTACAACTCCATTTTTCAAATTCAGTTTTTCAAAGCTTCCTGGTACAAATATTCATTCAAGAATTAGGAAATATTTTGAATATTCTTCTGAAAAAAAATTACTAGCAATAGTAATACTGAGAGTGTTACTGTTGCTGGTAATATGAATACTTTCCAGTATTACCAGTACTAGTAATAGGAATACATGGAATATTACTGTTATTGGTAATAGGAATATATACAATATTTGTATTAGTAGTAACACAAACATATATCAACACGAAGTGCAGTTTTTGTGACGGTCCTGTCAATGGGGGTTGTGATATTGAGAATACCCATAACCAGTTTAGTGGATCGGCACTAATTAGCCGCCGACGTATAGCCAATAATTAATTAGAGGAGATGCAAAAAAAATTCAAGGAAAAAATAATACCGCTGACGAGGATCGAACCTCGACTCTGTCTCACCATCAACGAGTATGCATCCCATTCTGCTATCAGCGCTTATGATCAGATATATATATTTATTACTTATTCTGTTCTTCTGCTAAACAAAAATAGGAAAGAACATCGGAAATGCATCTTATATCAGTAAATGAATTTAAACTTTCTTGTCTTAATCTGTACTCTGTGTTTTACTCGGTCTTGTCTTTGAGAACAGACTACAATGTAAAACAAAGGCGACTAATTGCCATAAAGAGGGAGTAAGAACAGGAATTTGTATTTTTTTTCTACTTAAAATTCTTCACCTTACAAACTCTGTTATTATCTCTAAACATGTTTCTCCTCAGTTTCATTTCAGAATACTCGCACCTGCTCATTACCAACACATTTATTTAATTTTATTCAAATAAGATTCAAAAGTAAAATTTTGAGGTTAAAAGTCAGGATTAGAACATTCGGGAGTCATTGTCACTGTTTGAGTTTCACTTCGCATCTTTTAAGGAACATTGGTTTACAATCAATATATAACAATATCCTAGGATCTTTTCGGCATATTTTACATTTTTCTTCCTATGAGTTTGGTATTTTCAACCATTAAATCTAAGTGTCGGTCCTGACGTATAGATAATAAGTGGTGTAAGATCTTAACAGCTATATGTTGTCATACCATATTATTTAATCCGGCCAGTTCACTTGTCCAAATTGTTTCGATATCTTTGATTTTCAACAGGAAACATCTCGTGGATCTCTAGTTGGGTGGTAGTCTTTCAGATCACTTCCAAAACTTAACGACTAGAGTGTAACGATCCATGATTGTTTTTTTCTACTTGATTTATTTTCAAAACAAAGCAAACTTTATAATGATTTTGTCGATTTATTTATCCGTCCGTCATGATAATCACAACTATTTTAGTGCCGGTTCTCTCTCTAAACAGAATTCTTCACTACGAAGGTTATATCACTGTTTATGTCTCTATTACAACTAATATGACTTTAAGCAATTGTGTTAAAATATTAATTATCTCCTGTTTTGTCTTCTACTTATTCCCCTACTTAGTCTGATCTATTCGATAGTGGCAATTAATACACACAAAGGTAATGATTCAAAAATAAGTTTAAATATTAGTTTATGTGGCTTAGCTCTAATGACAATCATTACAAATCGATTTCCAAAAGTTAATTATACGTTCATTATTCGTACACGGTACCAGCTCCATATCGAAAATGTCCCAGCCTTAATAATTGCAATATTGTCTTTAGTATCTACTTTCGTACCAGATAACGTTGGCCTTATTATTGATATAATAATTTGTAGTACTGGTTTCATCTTCGGGGTTATTACTTTCTCGACTGTCGAGAAAGTAATAATCCTGAAGATAAAACTAGTACAACAAATTATTACATCCGTAATAAAGCCAACGTTATCTGGTACGAAAGTAGATACGAGAGACAATACGGCTTGCCCAGCTAACGGTCTCCTTTTTTCTCTGTTTTTCATAGAACTATGGCAATAAAGTTAGAAAATAATCTAAAATTCATGTAAACAATGATTAACATTGATTTGGGGAGCAGTTTGCTCTCAATTATTTTCATGAACCGTCAGCTTTCTATTTAATTTTCTCATCTTTTTCGATAGTAGACAGACACGTTTATAAAGTAGATCATGTT
>CAJNOQ010002349.1:0-24801 GCA_905250885.1 Didymodactylos carnosus | reverse complement strand
CGAAGTTGAAATGTATCAAAGAAAAGCCGCTTCTTTCGAAGGTGTCGTATTTCTAAAACATTGTATGAATTATCAATTGAACTTTGCTTGAGTCTAATTTTTGAAAAAGAATGTTTAAGGATACGCCCCCTTCCCCTCTTTTTTCATCTTGTTATCAATGCAGAGTCCACGTCCGATGAATCTCAACTTTATAGAAGAGCAAAAAAGAAAATCGATGTATTTTTGCTCAGAATTTTATGACATGATCTTCTATGGATTTCTGGAAAACTCTAGTTTTCATTCAGTCACATTATGATCCCTCGAAAAAATGGTCCGATCGGGTCGAAATCTTTACCATAGATACTCCAGATCCTATCTCAGAATAAAAATTAATTAAAAAAGAGGAAGACGAGAGGTACCCTTAAACCACAAAATAAGATGTTGTCCAACTCTCTAAGTTATGTTTTTGAAGAGCTATACATTTTTCGCATAGCGTCCGACTCACCCCAAAGTTGACTGTTACGGGGTATGATCGATCTGTTGATTAATTGTTAAATTCATTAATTTGAAGTTTTTTTTCTGAAAATTTTTTGAAACAATAAATAATCATTTTTTGTTCAATCTACCTTTTCTCTAAAAATAACAGAAGAAAAAAACCGATAGATCACATTTTTAAGCACCTTTCGAGTATTCTTTCTTTTTATATTACTTAATAGTAAACATGCACTTTTAACTGATGTTGCCATTAATAGAAGAATATATATTGTGTCATCGATTAAATATTTCTTCTTTTAAGATGATGCCAATCTATGTCAGCAAGTTTTAATGATAGACTATATTTCTCTATAATTTCTTCTTCTTGTGTTCGTTCTTCACCGGTTGATGAGTATCTATCATTAATTCTATACTTGTATTTCTACTGTCACAGTTCTATTTACATTTAGTTCTTTTCTCTTATTTATTCTTCGGGTTTGTTTTTTTTCTCATGCATAACAAAAAATACTTATTTGATATTCAGTATAACAGAAGTTTGTACAAGTCATAGTTGTAGTCATTAAAAAAAGAAAAATTCTTGTTTCTTTTTTTTCCCATTAGATAATATATTAATTCTATATGAATCTGAATATAATTCGGACAATACATTGTATATTTTGTTATTTGATACGAAATAAAATATTTTTTTTTTTTTGATATTTTTCTTCTAGATCTAGACAAATTTCAATGAAAAAAGAATGACTGATAATAAATCAAAACTTCTTCAATTATGGACATATATCTCGTTAATATTAATGATTATTTTATGTTTAATAACAATTGTTATTAGTTCAATTAGTTTTCGTTTAATTCTTCATTCATTTGAACGTTCAACAATTACTATAGCAGCTGATATTGCTGATATTTTACTTGTAATCATGTGTTTATGTCAAATATTTACATCACTTATTGTTTTATATGCCAATTATTCTTATCAACTTAATCTATTTATTCCATGGATTTTTTCAACATTATTTTTAATCGTTTTTGAATTATTTCATGTTACCTATGGTAATATTGTCATTTATAATCAATTAAAATTAAATTATTTTCTAAATCGTCTTGTCCTATTCGATATTAGTTTTTATATCTTAAAAACGATTATATATTTTTTAACATTAGTTGTTATTATTAGTAGATATAAACAACTCGTATACACATTAAATGATGATGAAACAGAGATTATGTTGTGATACAATCTATTATTTTTCTTTTATTCGATTCGTTCACCGTATAGTATTTTTTTTTTATAGAGATTTTATCTCTCTTATGTAGAATACTGTTTGAAAAAATTCTTCACTGTCAATTCGAGATCAAACCTATCAATAAGAATTTTGCTGCTGTGTAGCAGTCTGTACATTTCTTTTTTCTCCTTCGAATAAATAACAGAAAAACTATTTGCGAAGGACGACGACTTGATTCTATTTGTAGAAAAGATATTTTTCCTAATACTGAACAAAAAGAAACAAATTCTATTTTGTTTTTTTCGAGGTTTATTCGTTATTCATGTTCACTTTCTATTATAATACTCTAAGAAGAAAACTATAATTATTTTTCTAATTAAAGATATGAACTATACACATTTATTTATAAATTAAGCCAAATTACATTAAAAATAGTCATATGAAAACATGATTAGAATAACTGACTAATAAAATGACAACGTGTTTAAATAAATAGATTGACAGATATGAAATCATCTGTTGTCTTTTTATTATCAACCAACGTATCTAAAACAGACAAACGAACAAACAATTTTTGATTACATTTACGAAAACGAGAAGAGAAAAAGAAAACAACCACTTTTTTTGTTATGCGGTATGACCTAGACAGAGCGATAAAGGAAAACGTATTCGAACATGTATGAGTAGTTTCGAGTAAAATACCACGTTTCATAATGTTTTTAGTTTGATTGAATTAATACTTTGCCTATTTATCTGACAGACTTCTCAACTGAGATACATAAACAGAAATATTTGTTATATACTCTTCAGTTATCTAATTTTATATCGAAAAAATCTTTTGTCAGCTAGTATCTTTCCCGTTGAAACCTTCTGTCTAGGAAAAAATGTTGATCTGAGCTTCTCTTATCTAACGAATGAACCGTAATGAATGATAGAGTCAGTATTCTTTTTTTCTTCCTCTTGTTTCCTTTAGGTTCTTGTTCTTTTTTAAAAGATACGCCATGAAATTTTCTATTAGAACATGTAAGAAGTTTTGGTCTATGATCAAAATACAAAAAAAATCTAGACGAAAAACTTTGAAAAGCGCCAGAGTGATCAACTTTGTAATTTAACAACGGGATTTTCTTCATTCAGTTTCTTTGCAATTGAAACACCAAACTAACCATATTGTGGCTCGTGAAAAAACTCTTTTAGCTATACTTTAAATTTTCTGACGTCAAAACACAAGTTATTCTTTAATTTTTAAACATTTTTTCCGTCAGAAATTTTGCTGTATTTAAACTTTTTCATCTGCTATGTTTTGTGCTTCTCATAAAACTCTTATAATTCGGTCAAAAATGGAGCTTTTGGGTTTAGATTTATTCTAAGCACATAGCCGAGACGTGCATACAATTTCGAGTTTCTACAGTGCAGCACGAAGGATAAAAAAAATTGTCCTTTTTTGGTCGGTTATCAAGAATTTGATCCATGTGCCACGTCATCAGCTTTAGAAAAAAATTCTTACAGACTATGGGAAAGGGCACATTCGATACGATAGAAAACAAGGTTTCAGACTTTCTGACTAATCTTAGACTCTGAGAAAATTTTTTTACTTAATGAGATAAAAGTTTATAAAGTTGGTCACTTTGGTGTATCAAAAATTTTTCGTCTAGATTTTTCTTTTTGTGTTAATCATAGACCAAAACTTCTTACACGTTCTAATAGAAAATTACATGGTGCATCTTTTAAAAAACCCATTAACTCTAAAGACCTAAAGGAAGAGGAGAAAAATAGAAAATACGATTACTTACTTCTTTAATTCGTCTCATAAATGATGTTTCAGCATTTGGTATCGGATTACCGTTTCATCGTTCTTCATGCCGAACAATTTTATTATTTTTAATTGTAAGTAACATTGTTGAATGAATAATCGTTTCTTTTATGACTAACTTCCATGACAACGTTATCTGAATTAAATCTGTATTTGATTCAATGTCTGCATCATTTCATGTTACTTCTGAATCTTTAAATAGTTTTGGTAATGCATGAAATGTTGATTTAACCGATAACAAATTAGCCGAAAATTGAAGTGAATCATCGAATTGTGTTTATTCGTCATAATGACGAAATGTTATCTCTGTTGGACGACTATTGTACAATTTCAACACATATCATGAACGATTTCTTTACGAATAGCTAAATCTTGCTCATCTACTAATAGAAAGGCGTAAAGAAATAATACCGTAATTCTCAAAAAATTTGAACAAACGACACAAGATTACCACCTTTTCTGCTCACTGAACTTTAATCCGTCTCGTCTATTTTCTTTTCTTGATTGAATGCAATTACTTTTTGATAAACTTTAGTTTTTAGTAGTGCATCTATAAAGTGAATCTTCATCCTTCCTGAATCTACTGATTTGAAAATGCATCTTTATTTTGATTAATTGTGTTCCTCTTTAAAACGCATCAGGAAGCGAAAAAACTGTTTTCCTCTTTCTTCAGTCTTTTTTTCGCTTTTTGGATTTCTAAAAGTGACAACTCTAAAATGACATGATAGCTCAGACGATTGTATGACATGCAAATTTTCCATTATTCATTATTCAAAGTCACTCTACTTTTATCTTTAGTTTTCGTGTGTAATGAGATGATCCAACTTAAGTTCCTTTGTAAAACTCTCCAACGTAAGTAAAATTATCGACTTAGACGAGAAATAAATTTGCTACAATATGGCTCATTTCATTTTCGATTAGATTTAACTTTTGAATTTTGAACTAATGAAAAATAAGGAGGTTTTTTGAACCAATTTGATCCTAGATTCACTTCTCTACCGGTTCCAAAACTGAAAGTAAATGGACCAAGGTGAGAAATGAATTCTCTAGAACATGACTCCTGTTCTTTTTCTTTAAAGTCATTTTAAAAATGTTCTACAAGATGGCAAGGTTGGTTTTTTAAAATCTTATTTAAACAAAAAAATTCTATGTTAAAGGATCGAACCCTATTTTTATTGCATATGAGTTACTTCGGAGACCTTTATCTTTTTATGAACTTTTCGTCAGAGAAGAACCTTGGCTTATCGTGTTGCATACTTCGAGTGACAGTGAACTTACGAGGAACCTTTTTCGACTGTCTAATCGCTTTCTGATCGCAACCTAGTAGGTTATAGGTTATCGACCACGCTCATTCCGAATATTCATATGGGACGGTCCACTAGGTCTTCCTAGAGCGATTTTCTGAAAAACTGGTTTTCCAGAAACCTCAAAAAGTCCCTAAAACTTTCTCTTAATAGATTACGATTGTAGCCCACGAAATTCTGATAAAAATGAGACATCTCTCATCTCTACATGAACTTTCTTGGCAAAGTTATAGAACTTCCAAGAAAAGCTCTGAATTATATTCTTCTTATTTCTGTAGCTTTGAGCTGACAATGAACATTCAGGGCTTTTCCTGTAAATTCTATAACTTCGTATTTTTTAGAGTTTTATAGCTAAAGATCTATGACTAAAATACTGCAAAAACTATCCTATTTTTTCATTTCTTTCAAATTCGAAGTTGATTTTAAACAAAAATGAAATGAGCCCATTTTAAAGGGAATTCTTTCCTCTGTCTGATCCATACGTTTTCAGTAGTGGAACTGATCGAGAAATGAATGTGTGTTGAAAACAACAAAAAATCTTCTATTATTGATAGTGGAAAACTTCAAATTGATTTTTCTTGGCCTAAAGCAGTTTACGGGAAAACGAAATCAGCTTCTCAAGCTGAGTCTGATGGAATAGTACTCAGCGGTGGAACAGGTCGAGAAATGCATCTGTGGTTGAATTACTACCTAAAACAAGGTAAAATTTAATTTTCTCCACTATCTCGAGGACCCACAAAAAAAAAACTGTGCCATATTGTAGAAAATTTAATTTTGTATCTTAAGCTAGTGGGGAGAGATCTGAAATAGGCTTATCAGCGAATCATTGTTGAGAATACTCGAATCTGAGGATAACTCTACTTGCGTAACTTTTTATCATCTCCATGTCAGATTTTATATCAATAACAAGATAAATATGTAGGTGTATGTTAGCGTCCAAAGTGAAATACAGTCCAATATAATATTGGCCTAAGATAAAATCAAATTCCACTTTAAACTAGACCAAAGTCTAATTTCACTTTCGCCCAGAGTTATTTAAGGCCAAAGTCAAATTTCAGTATGAACTAGTCCAAGTAAAATGTAATAAAAAGTATCATCAAAAAGTACCCCCGGCGAATCTAACATTGGATTAGTCTAAAGTACAATTTAGAATTAATCAGACCAATGTAATATTGGCCTAGGCTAATATCGAATCCGGATGATACGTCACGTATAATCGAAAGAATGCATCATTTGTACTGGGAAATTACTTGTAATGAAACAATGTCCTGTTTTTGGATGAATTTTTTATTTGTCAATACATTTGAAAATGATATAGATTTTGTGAATCAAAAGGAAGAGTTTTGAAAAGGAGACAACCTCAAAGCTTCTATAAAACTTGCATTTCAGATAAATTCCAACAAGTCAGGATCTACTTCAACCTATGCGCTGACTGCATCGAGTACAGGTCATTACAAAGGAAGGTTTTTCGATCAAACAGACTTTGGTTTTTCACCAGTTTCAAAAGTCAGCATCTACGATATGAAGAAAGGAGAAAAAACCTTTGTAAATTGTCTAGATACTACAACTAATTTTCTGCAGCAATATAATAATAATGCCGCTTTATCGAGTTTATCATCAAGAATAGTTGTCATAAGAATAATAAGCTGATTATTAAGACTAAATATAAACTCTATGAGTATTTATTATAGAAAGATTCTTTTAGAAAATATGTGTTATCAGTAAGATTTTTAGATCTCTTTTAATTATAAAGATTTGTAATATTTTTTCTTTATCCTAAAAACTGAAAGTGTTTATATTTAGTTTTAATAATGAGCTTATTATTCAAAATCTGATATGGCCTACGTTGAAGAACAAATTCAGCTATAAATATCGACATTAGTTTGTTATTTGAAGTTCGTATGGTGTAAGCAAAAAGAAACCAATTTATTTGAGGTTAGCTGTAAATAAAAAGTAAGTAGGTCATTTACGACGAATTATCCTTAATCATAAACTCCATAAAACAATATTATTATTATATTGTTGCAGAAAATTAGTTGTAAAGAATCTTTCTAGAATAAATACTCAAAGAATTTATATTTAGTCTTAATAATGAGCTTATTATCCTTATGATAATTAGCCTTGATCATAAACTCCATAAAACGACATTATTATTATGTTGTTGCAGAAAATTAGTTGTAAATTAGTCGTATCTAGATAATTATAAGAGTTTTTTTCTCTGTTCTTTCACCAGCATATCGTAGATTCTGATTTTGGAAACTGGTGAATGGGGATGGTCGGTTCTCGTTAAGAACCGGAATCGGGGTTTTGTAGACGTTTCCTTTTTTTGGAACCGAGTTTTTTTTAACCATAGATACTACAGTTTTATTTCGAGAAAGCTATATTTAGCGTTCATAAGGTATACTTGTGCGCAGCTTCTTTTACATGGGATCTTCCATACCTGACAAACCCAGCGACTCTTCTCAGATAAGAAATAAAGCCAATATTATTATTGCGTTATACTGACCATAACAGTACGAAAAATGTTATCCTTGCTTGACATTTCGTTTCGTTCTTAAGACATTGCATTTTTCATACATCTATCGGATTTCGTCTAAAATAACCCTCTAAAAAGTCTTGCAAAGACCTTGAAAATATTTGTGTTAAATTCTACTATAGAAGAAAATTGTCCTTGTATCCATAATCTTTTTGTCTTGCCATTCTTTTAACAAAACGAAAACACACTATCGACAAAGCTGCAAAAAGATATATTTACCTGCCAGTATTTAAAAGAATCCGTTTGTTTATTATAAAATGAATTTTATTTTGTTGAATTGTTCCTGTCTGATAAATTCTTCTCCGGTTCTAAGTTCAGAACCGAGAACCTCGGTTCTATTCTAAGTCAGGAACCGTGAACCGAACATCCCTACTGTTGAAAACTCTTCCTTTGTAATGATCTGGAGGACGTTTCATAAAAATTCTTAAGAACTCGACTTAAGTCAGATTTAAGTGTATAAAATTAACACGCAAGTGTACAAAACGAAGACTTAAGTCGAATACTTAAGAATTTTATGAAACACCCTCCTGTACTCGGTGCGGCCAGCGCATAGGTTGAAGTAGACCTTGACTTTTGGAATTGGTCTGAAATGCAAGTTTTATAGAACCTTTGGGGTTTTCTTGTTTTCAAAACTCTTCTTTTTGATTCACAGCATCTGTATCATTTTCAAATGTGTTGACAAATAAAAAATTCATCTAAAACAGGACATTGTTTCATTACAAGCAATTTTCCAGTACAAATGACGCATTCTTTCGATTATACGTGAATTATCATCCGGATTAAAGAAAAAAGATTACAAATGTTTATAATTAAAAGAGATCTAAAAATCTTACTGATAACACACATTTTCTAAAAGAATCTTTCTATAATAAATACTCAAAGAGTTTATATTTAGTCCTAATAATCAGCTTATTACCTTATGACAACTATTCTTGATGATAAACTTGATAAAGCGGCATTATTATTATATTGTTGCAGAAAATTAGTTGTAGTATCTAGACAATTTACAAAGGTTTTTTCTCCTTTCTTCATATCGTAGATGCTGACTTTTGAAACTGGTGAAAAACCAACGTCTATTTGATCGAAAAACCTTCCTTTGTAATGACCTGTACTCGATGCAGTCAGCGCATAGGTTGAAGTAGACCATGACTTTTGAAATTGGTCTGAAATACAAGGTGGGTAATAGTAAAACATGAAGACACTCACAGGCACTTACAGACAGCACACATACAGTATGGATGTTTGTGTTTGGATGTCTGTGTAGCTGTCTGTGGTTGTATGTGTGCTGTCTGTGAGTGTCTTCATGTTACCCAATGCAAGTTTTATAAAAGCTTTGGAGTTTTCTCCTTTTCATAACTCTTCCTTTTGATTCACAAAATCTATATCATTTTCAAATTTGTTCACAAATAAAAAATTCATCTAAAACAGGACATTGTTTCATTACAACCAATTTTCCAGTAGAAATGATGCATTCTTTATCAAAAACAATGTCAAATTTTAGACCACTAGCTAAGAACATGTTTTTTACAGAAAAAACTGTCATTATAAATATTTTTCGTTTCATTATAAAGATCTATCTCATTAAACGGAGCTTAGAAGCGTGATAACTTTATAAATAATAAAAAGAAGAGAGAGAACATGTTGTCATATCGTTACATAACATGAACTTTTTCCTTCTTTACTTGTCTTACTGTTCGAGTAAGTTTATTCCGTGGTAAAACCTACAGAATGAGAGAGATACAGAAGAAAGAGAAAAAATGGTTGAGATAAGTTAGATACAACAGTAAACTGCAAAATGCCTAAAAATTATGTCGAAAAAGGCTATTAAGTAAAAAGAATTTTAAAAGGTCAGGAAACTGAAAAATACAGAAATATTCCATGTTTTATGAGATTGAATGATTAGTTGACTAATGATCCAGTTGCACTGATGTCGCCAGAGGACGTCAAATAATTTCTTCAATATATTATTAGGTCTAAAAATGAGACAAGAGCAATACAGATGTTACTACAACTAAAGTGAAGGATACGAAACTTTAGTTACGACTACGAAAAGCGTTATTGTTATTAAGTAAGTAATACCTCAAATCGCCAAACTTTTGTTGATTAAACGTGATTCATCAAATATTCTCCGTTTAAATGACATGTACAGATTTGGGAGAACGATGTTATAGAAAGTACTACTATTGTGCATGGCATATGTGAAGTTATTCGTTTTATATATTTTTTAATTATCGTAATCCTACAAAATGAGCATATTTCACACAACTTTGCAGTTTAATTCAGTCGATTTTTCAATCTTTGTAGAGCATAGTGGGAGCCCAATTGTTTTTTATGTATTCAATTTTTTAGTCGTTATTTTCCTTCTTTCTTTTTTAACACTTCAGCTTTTTTGTTACTTGTGATAATTTTTTTGTCGTCTTTCAAGTAGAATATGTGTGTCTTAATGAGGAATCAAGTCACAGGTCCAGAAAATGACAAGAAAATACCTCTCTAAGAAAGATTAGAGCTGGTAACATCCTGTTTGACTGACGCATAAACAGAGCAAAAAAAACTATCATCATTTGCAATCTATCTGTACAATCGTGGGAGAAATCGGCAAGTAAGTGCACAATGAATTATTTACTTTTGTAATAAGGATATTGTGAGAGTGAAGGTGCGAGATGCGTGTGGGCGGATTATACGTGCGTGATTTGTGCAGGGGTATGAATTTTGTGGGGGTGTAAAAAGTTTTCTATGGATCGCGTAGTGAAAAAGATTTTGGGGATTTTAAGAAAAACATTTTTCGCTGTGTGATCAAAAAATAAAAAAAGCTTTTTAGTTCCCGTTTCTTATAGAAATCTTCTCATGAGTTTAAAAGTTCGACAATCCATGAAAATTTTTATTTACTGTTTACGGTCAGTTTTAGCCCAATCTGCAAAGGTTGTAGACTGACTGCCGTGTTATAAGATCGATTCGCTCATAATTTATCAATGTCCCAAATATAAAATGGGGCTGTTTGTAAGACTCACCAGACACTAAGGCGCATGCCTATTTTTTTGACTATCTGATTGACCATGCAGAAAATCTTGTCAGTTTAGTTTCGAAATATTAAAGCAGGTGGTGAATTGAATTTTGCATGCTGCAGATAACGGGAACTAACTAAATGGTTAATTAAAGAAAACTAAATTAAGGTAACTACATTTTTTTCCCAAGAATGAGGGAAGATTTTAGTAATAATGAGCGTAGTAACGGTAAAAGTGCTATAGATCTTAAAAATAGCAGCGCATAGACTTGTATATGATACATAAGGATGGGATTTTATTTTTAATAAACTTGGAACACACTGTACCTAATATCAACTCATATCCAACTATAATCACTGTTAAAAATGTAATTGATGTATAAGTGGAATATATGTAAGATTCGACGGCATAAAATGTCCGGCTTTGGGTAGAAAGATATCAGTAGAGCTGAAAAAGAAATAAACGGAATGAATCGTTTGTATTCACATTACCCATGAGGAAATTTTAGTGTATAAAACGGCATGTACACTCATGAATATCGTGAAATGAACTGTGATAGCACACGAAAATCGTAAAATAGTGTATGGGTACGCGTGAAAAATATATTCCACTTGTGACAAGACGTGAACTGTTCACGGAAACTTTTCGCGTTCTATTTTTTGCACGTGGTCAGTAGTGAAAGTCGTCAAATGGTGTGTGGACACACGTGAAAAGAAATTCGCATGTAAATGCGTGTGAAATTATAGAAACTTCACACATGACCACACATTTGATGTTGCAACTGCACGACCTCAACGTCGTGAAACTTCAACAAACCTTTCCCCATGGATAAAAATGAAAATAAAATGTTGTAAAAATATTTTTCTTAAATTTATCAATTTTGATGTTCAATTTGTCGTTACACTCTGTTATCTCGTGTCCTCATTTGTGTTTGATACATGTTTCTGTAGTGAATAATAACACTGTACAACTAAAAAGTGTTAAAAAAAAGTGTTAGTTGAATATAAAAATTAACCGAGACATTTTTCTTAATTTTATTTCCGTTTGATCTGGTATGCAATTTAACATAAAAATGTTAAAAAAGGTCATTGTGATCTTTTTAGTGGAATATATGCTTCTCAGTAGCAAAGACAAACAGTAGACATTTTATGCAAATATCATATCATTAACAAAATGAAATACTTGAAACTTTTCTTTTGAAATAGATTTTAGAGTTTGCAGAGGAGTCACCAATTATTAGTACTACATATTATTAAAAGTTCTTTGAATTTTGATGAAATATTGTATTCTTATGACTGAGTTTTATCAATAACTCAAAATAAATAGACGTCATTCGCTATTCTTTTATTAAATCTAATCAGTAAGTATAATGTTCTTACTGATTAACTCACTGGCATAATTATAATGAAAAAAAACTTTTTCTCTTTTCTAACATAATACTCGTATGGTTGCATGATCTTATATTATTAAATAAATTGAATAATCAAAATTGTGTTCGGGTATGATGACACTCCCTAATGACTGTTTTTCCGAGAGAAGAAAAATGAATTTGTGTTTGCTCTTTCGATTAAGGTCGTATAATCATGAATTTATCCGATGACTTCATGTTGTTTGAATCAGCATCTGAACAGAATTATCATGATTTTACAGCAGGTAAGATGAAAAAAAATTTTTTTGAACAAATATTTCTAATAATACATATGTCATATTTAGAGGCCAACAAAGTGTAACTAGTTACTTTTTCTTTTATTTTTTTTTTTTGTTTTTAAAGAAAAATAAGATCGAATGTGTGGTTGAAGTAACAGGATAATAACCGATATTAATTTGAACAATAATTCCATATAGAATGAAAAAATGAGAACAATTTTTTCTCATACAGAGGATCAAACAAATTGTATTGCATGTTTTCAATAGAATAAATTTCTGAACATAGAAGGAAAAAAAAAATTGGATTTAACTAAGAATACGGATATTTTTGTTGTTTTATAGCTATAAATCATTATTGTTTTTTATAGCCATTCTCTATCTTCCAGATGACTAATCATCTATTATTCTGTAGACAAAAAACAAACGAAAGTATTTTCTCAGAGATTTCTCTTTTTATTTTTTTCTTCTCTTGTATTATAGAGATCGATTGCTCTCACTCCATTATCTTATGAAAAATATTTCATTATAAGTTTCAATTGTGTTTTTAAAAAATATAGGAAAATATATTTTTTCGTGCAAGAGGATATCTCTAAAACCGTTACTAAAAAGAAAGGTCAAGTAAGTATCTGTTTAATGTTTTACTTTTTACTCTTAATCCTATTTTCATCAAGAATAAACGTAAACTATTGGCTAGGAAAATGGAAAGATAACAAATTTTCTCTTATAAATAATATATGAAATTATATTTTCATGTCTTTTAGTAATTAAAATGTGAAAATTGCGCATTACTAGTTTTATTGCTACACTAAATCTTTTGAAATCTTTCGTTTCAATTTTTCGTCATGAACAGACGTGATCTAACTAAAGAAATATTATCACTTGACTCAGTCTCATGTCATGGACTACTCATTCTATTCATACACTTATTGAGGAGATGTCATGAAAGATTTCCTCCTTCGATTCACAGAAAAGTCATGTCGCAAGTTTTATTGTCCAAGATGACTATACATAAATAAATAATTTGACATGTAGATGAGTCTTGAGAAAAATTACATTTCATTGAAAAATAGTTTTGGAAAACATAGAAGAATTATTTGATTAAATTAAAAGAGATTTATTTTGTTTTACTGTTGAAACATGTACAGGTCAACTTAACCTTAAGCAACTTAATGTATACCAGATGTGTTCACATGTTATTGAACAGATATTAAAAATGCACGGAGATTTGATTTTAGAATCAATTTCGTCCCTCTCCACCACTTTGAAAATCTTCTCCACCTCGTATACGTTTTTTTTTCATTTCGTCACTTTTCAAAAATCGCTTCGGGTAGCAGTATTTTTCCTCTTCAGTGTCAGTATTCTTAAACTTTTTCCATCTCACAGAACAACATACTTTATCTAGAACAGTTATAGTAATATACACATAAAAATAAAGCAAAAATTTCATACTTGTTTTTCTGTAGAACAGACGATAATAATGTTATCGACTGTTTATGGGTTTAGATTAGATCGTTGTTGAATAATGGTTATGTTTGCAGCTGGAAAAAATTTGACTTATTCAGTTTTTAAATTATACATATTGACTCGTCTTGTAAACGAAAAAAAGTTTTCTACTCGGCAGGATTTTCTCTCGAGTTTTCCGTTTCCCGTGCTTTTTTGAATAGGCAGCCAAAATTTCAAGTCTAGACTTTTCTTCGTTCTGGCGAAAGCAGAAAATATAAATATAAATGTATACTTTTGTTCTGTTTTATACTACTGTTTCATTGTTTCTAATTTTAAGCATGAATAAATTTCTTCAAAATGATCGTTGTTAAAGGCATACTAACAAGTCAATATCGATTTTTGACAAAAAAAAAAATTGAATCAAAACGATATAATTACCGTGCAATCATTCCATATATTTTGGAAATATCTCTTTTATTCTGTACTAACTACGCAATTCCACAGTTCTATCTATCTGTATTTTCTAAATAGTATTATATTACTCAATAACAAAAGCAATTTTCTTCTTCTTTTCTTTTCTTCATTATATACTCTAAAATATTACATTCCTTCATTTAGAACGGTAATAGGTGAACTCAAAGATAAGCACCAATAAAAAAAAAGTATAATTAGACATGTTTTTGCAACTAGTTGAGTAGAAATTTGACTAATTTCAGTACAATAATAACTAATGTATTTTACCTATTATAATCTGAATAATGATATTTTCTTTTATGAGTAGTCGTCACTCACAATCTTCTATATCAAACTCTCATATTAGATATATAAAATGTAGGTGTAGTAAATTGAAGAATTTTATGTGAAAATAGGATAGAAGAAGTTATTACCTGTATTATATATCGTTGAGTGCTAAGAAAGTTTAATATTTCACTGATAAAATTTATAAAAGTATGATATACTATAATTCTCTATGTAACTATAGTAATATTTTTTGTTAAATATTAGATAATAAAATTTAATGCTTGAATCTTACTTTTAAATGTGTTTAGTATAATTTAATAAAGAAAATAGTACTAAAAAAACATGAAGTACTCTTGGATCTTTCTAATTTATAAACGTATATTTTCTTACTCGAATTCTGTTAATAAATTGATTATTTTGTTCGAAACGGATGTAATAAAGCTTTATTTTGTTTTATTTGTCTAGTGTCCTCTTGATTCGCCCAGGCTTTAAAAATTTATTAAATAAACTTAAACAATCTCAAGTACACAAAAAAAAAACGAGAACTGCCTGGTTGTTACCAGCTTAAGTGGTTGTAATTATGGTTCGATTCCCACATAACTTTCTAACTAAGGTTTTTAACTAATAGAGCGAGCACCAACTTTATTTTTGCAGCAGACAAATGTATTGCTTGGAAGCGTTTTTCTTTAATGTTTTCTGTGAAGCTTTGTATGTCCGAGTTAAACGTAAAAACCAACAACAATATATGCGAGAAGAAGATCGGCCGAAACAGTACGATATACCATGATTGAGTTAGATGGATGGTACAGACACAGGATTTAAAAAATGCTTTGTGGGCTTTGTATTCTGTCCAGTTACAAGTAAGCTACAATTTAGAATACTTTAGAATGACTAAAAAAGGCACATAGTACCCAATGTAAATCTACGGTACGATATTTAGTATAGTACTTACTTCGATACTTCGTTTTTATGGAACGTAGTATGCCACTGTTGAGTTATAAGAGCTATCAGTTTACTCAAGAACTTGAACATAAAACGCTATCATTATAAAAATTCGTATAAGTTCAGCAGCATTCTATTCACAAGAAAAATCAAATATTCGCCCAGAAACAAGTCATATGCACACCGGTTTACTAAATAAATTTGATGGTAGTCTTATCGATCAAGATACATTCATAGTAGAAATTTCAACTCGAAATATTGAGTTTTCTCAAAGTTATCTCAGATATAAGGGTGAGACAGTATGTCTGAGAATTCGTATGGACTAGTTTACTGATATCTGTTTTTCTCAAATACTGTTAAGGCGTAAAATCAGGCTGTAGTGTTATAGTACAGGGTTTACTCTTTAATTTTGAGACCAAATTGAGCTTTGGGGAGCGTAAAATCTTGCTTGCACACACGCAAGTGTCATACAGTTTGTTGTCTGTATAGACAGACATATTTACCTAAAACTACCACTTCTTTGACTAATCTAACTGCCGCTGAGGACTTCGGAAACGTTTACTAAAATATCTTGAAAATGCGTTTTGAGAAATTCCAAAACTAGTGTAATCGACAGAGGAGACTTTAAATTACAATATTCTGTGCGTTCCTGTAAATTCTTAATAGTTTGCTTAAAGTCTGTCTAATCTAGCTTATGCGTACACATACAGTATACTGTGAGAAGCGTCTCTGTCGAGCTTATTATCTCTTAAAATAAAACAGATAAGAAAATTACTTTTTTACTGTTAGCTGGAAAGAAGTCTACTCTGCATTTCTGTCCACTTGAAAAACTTTTAACAATCTTAGATGAGTCTATAATCAGTCTTATTTTACACTCAATCGACGTTTGGAACAAAAACGAAGTTCGATAAGTGTTCGAACACTTTGTTTTCTCTATGGTTTTTGACCTTTTTAAAGCAGCAATGGATATTTCAAATATACCATTCGAAAGAGCAGTCTCAGCTTTCTAACGCAAAAGAATAATTAAAAAAAGCACTCTCTAAAGGGCACAAAATTGAAAATTACGGATACCACCATGAAATTCATTTAACGCGCTCTTTGACCGTTAACCTTGATCAAAACTCAATTCTAAATATACCGTTGGAAAGAGCGTGAAGAATTACATCAGAAATAATTATTCAACGAAAAAATAAACTATTTCTTCTGCTCATTTTAATTAATTTCCCGACTGCTCCAGTGTTTTGGGTGACATCTATTATATTTGGCATTTTTTTGCCTTAAATCTCTTCTCTAAAGTTTTTCTGACGTAACAGACTTAAAGAAGACAAAATTCTGCCCCAAAATGAGCTATTTTTCCAGCTGAGTACTTAAAGAACAGCTAAGTTACACACATCATCTTTATCTCGTTTCAAAGAATTTCGTTTATTCTGTAGATAGTAGAAGACAACCGTAGTGAAACTTCTTGTAGCCAAGATCTTAACTTCTATTCTTGAATTTTCCAGTAAGATCTTGATTCAAGATCTTGGTAAGAAAATGTAAGAATTCAAGAAATTTCTAGAAGTCAAGATCTTGAACATCTTGTAATTTCTTGACTTCTTCTACAAAGATATTGAAAATTCTTGAATCACCATTTTGTTTTATGCTCTTGTGTAAACATAAGTGCAAATGTTTTCATACTTAGAATAACTTCGAATCTTTTCCCTTTTGAACATAGTTGTTTAAGGAAGAGTCTATGATTCTATATGATCGTATATCTGGTGGCTATGCCTGTCATAAATGAAAACAAAATGTAAAAAAAATGTTTCATTTAAGATCTTGCAACATCCTGGATTACTCCACTCAAGATCTTGAAATTTCTGTCCGCAAGTTTTTGGGTGAAAGATTCAAGAATCCAGGACCTTGGCTTTCTGGTGTTTTTTCCCAGGTCTTGTAACATTTCTCAACCCAAGATCTTGGGTACAAGAAGTTTTATTAAGGAAAGCCTATTTCATTTTTTTGAGAGAAGTGACGAGGTCAAGATGTGATGGGTAACTCGGCTGTTCTTTAAGTATTCAACTCGAAAAATAGCTCAGTTTTGTGTAGAATTTTTTGAAAGTGTCCGAATACTTCTTGCACATATTGTAAGAGATAAATCAGGGATAAACGATTCGACCAATAGTTTGATAATGTCATTTTTTATTATAAAAATTTATCAATACACATAAAATCTATTCTAAATAGAGTTAATTTAAAATATATTGAATGTTGATAAATTTTTATTCGTTATTGTTTAGCTTATTCAATGAATTCGTCTGCAAATTTTATGCACGTTAATTCGTTGCATGATATCTATGTCACACTGAATAATATCCTTGAACCATTAATTATTATCACTGGCACGATCGGCAATCTCTTCAACGTCTATATTTTCACTCGAAAATCTCTTCGTTCATCCTGTTCCATGTACTTTCTCGCTAGTTCAATAAATAATTTTATAGTACTCTATTTTGGAGTTTTAACACGAATGTTAGCCGATGGTTTCTCTGTTGATCCCACACGTTATTCAACCGTCTTTTGTAAATTTCGAAACTATATTTCCTATGTCATATATCGAATTCCATCAGATTTTACGTTAATGGCTACTGTCGATCGCTACTGTTGTAGTTCACAAAGTACAAAACGTCGAAAATTTAGTACACTTCAAGTATCTTATTATGTCATTCCAATCATTATCGCTAGTGTTATGCTGATTAGTTCACATATTCTCATCTATTTCCAGATCGATCGAAGAATCAACATTTGTCGACCAAAAGAAGGACGTTATACCGAATTTTTCGGAGCTTTTAATCTCTTCATGTACATTCTTAGCCTTTATGTATTAGTTTTATTCGGATTTTTAACAATCGTTAATGTCAGAAAACAACAACGTCGTCGAATAATGCCGATCCGTTTGAGTATGGCTAGCACACATTATAAAAAACGTCAACGTGAAGCTCAATTATATATCATACTCTTTTTTCATGTTGCATCTTATTTATTTCTTGCTCTGCCCTTTGTTCTTTCGCTACTTTTCACAGCCGTTGTCAAAAAACCAACTTCGACATTCTTATTTATTCAAAATTTATCTCGTATACTATTTAATTCATGGTATAGTATTCAATTTTATATATTTACAATGAGTGCAAGACTTTATCGTTATGAATTTTTTTCTGCACTTAATTGTTTATCACAACGATTTATAGGGATAAAGTGCATCAGAACAAAAAATGATGAAAAATCGCACAATCGAAGTATGCGTGTGACCGTTCTAACAGCAGAATATTCGGCATAATCTATGAGTGTTACAAAATAGGACAGATTTGAAAATTTATTTCACACTAATGACAATTGGATTCAAGATATTATAAATATTGATGATAACCATAAAACACTCATGTGTTTATTCATTAGAATCTGAATAACTAGTGCATTCTAACATTGAACATACAACTGGTATGTTGTACATAGTATTTAGAATATTGTAAAATTCTTTTCACCTAAATAATAAAAATGTTTATGAATCGTCAAATGTTTACAAGATGGAACAAAATCAATTGAGATTATTTTTCAGATAATCTTAGTTTTTTCCTGAAATGAAAATTTGAAATGAGTGTGTGTTACAAATGTACAAAAGGACAAACTTTACACTTTCGAGAAAATATTTTTAGATGACAAATCTGTTTTATTAATGTAACACAGTTGTTTTTAGAGTTGATCATTGATTGAGATTACGAATTTAGTATTTGGTCTTACTGTTAGCATTTTCGTACCATCTTAAATTACTGCGCTCTTTAACGAAACTTTCAAAGTAAATATTTCAATATTCAAATCACACATTTATGAAACTTGTAAAAAGTTTCATAAAATTTTTCGTTTTTATGTAACTTCTGGGCCCAAAAAAGTTCAACATCCAATTTTCTGAGTTTTAAGTTTCATAAATGTGTGATTTATGTTGTTTCATGTGCAATTAATTACTTCCTTAATTAATTGTAGTATTAATATATCACATAGAGACATATAACACTATATAACTGGTATATGTCACGTAGAGACGTGTGTTGGTGGGGTTTTAATTGGAAATAATGATTTATTTAATTAAAAACAGTATCAATGTATCTCTAGATGCTATATGAGGCTCTTAGAGACACAGTCACTCAACTAAATAGAGGTATTAATATCTCACTAAGATAGGTATGAGTTACTCAGAGACATAGACTGAATCAAATAAAAATATGGAATTTTTGTTCAACATATGCTCAGCGTATATCACTATGAGACTTATACTAATATACTACTGTAACAATCCTCTTAAAGACATATGCAGTTACCTTAACACTTAAGGGCCGCATGGAAGTATTTCCCCCCCACCCCGCCGCTCAGAAGTGATGATTCTCGGACAAAAAATCCATTCTGAGATAAGCACATGGAAAGATAACCTGAAGTATCTACTTTCAGAATCTATATCGCTTTCAGTTACAGAAATGATTTTTCGCGGCTTTCGAGCAAGTTTTCTAGGAGCTTCGAAGAGGATATGTTCTCTATTCTCTATAAGAGGGAAATACTTCCGGGTCCTTTTTGGATCTTAATCGCTGGAAAACTCCTAAACCGTAAGACTTTGGAGACAAAAAAAATTTTTCATTCTCATAGCTCATTGTGCCTAACATTTATGGAAAGTTTCGTGAAGATCGGATGTACGGTGTCAGACATAATTTCGGAGAGGGGGAGGCCCTTAAAGAAAATCACAAAAGAAACAGTCAATGTCACATATTTGACTTTTGTAATTGCTGTTGAATTGAGTGTTATGTGTTTTTTCTGTTGGAAAAAAGAACGCGTGTTGCTCTAGCAGAAAAAGCTGTTATCTTTAACTTGTTAAAGTACTACGAAAAAAATGATTCTTCTGATTTTAACGGGCTTTTTTCCGAACTATGGATTTTACAGTTGACAGTCCTGTTTATATATACGACATTTGTTAGTACGAGAACTAACAAGCAAATAAGAGAATATCTGTTTTCGCACATGCGTACCTTTCTGTTCTCTTTCTTTTCTATCGACGCGCTGCGATGAAAAAATGTCCTCACACGGGATAATATCTTATGTCGAAAGAGATATCTCCTTATACACTACATTTCTATTTTCTTAATATTGTGTGCAGATCATTTCTAGTCGTTTTTATGGTTTATATCTGCTATTTTTTGCCTGTTTAAGTAAAATTTGAGAGAAACAAGTAATTACTGAATAAGCACATCGGAGTTTGTAATACTTTCCACTTTTATTCTCTTAACGTTGGAATTTTTTCCCCGATCATTATGCATGTGCAAAAAAGAATCTTCTCAGAAACTAATTGTAATATAAAGATTATGGCACGATGAGGGCGCTGGACAGTAGAAAAAAGCTCCAGTCCGAATGGTGTAGTCAAGTCTAGAAAATTGTCGCAGAAAACTATTAATGTACAACAGATTCCTCGTACGATGAATGCAGCGCTAGCCGATTCGATGCACTTCAGTTACATCCGATATCTGTTCCATAGAGTTGCCTGTTCTGATCCACATAAGACTAAAGCGTAGATGAAAATGCTAAAAAAAAACCAAAAATTCTATATGAAAAACAAGTTTTTGTTTTCGTTTTCTATCAGCTATATTTAGTAGACGAACAGACAATCAGAGTATAGATTCGTGGATTAGTGGACGAAAGAGACGATAAAAAAAACATAAATTTTCTTAGATTCGGTTACGATTTCCGCTCGAATCTTTTTTTTCAAAATTTTAAAGGCTTCTAACTTAACTCTCGGAAGTACGTCGGACTAAAAATCATAAACCTGTAGACAATCGACCATGCTCATTCCGAATATCGCATTCCCCTGAACTCAAATCACACTTGAAAATGTTGAAGTCCGATGATATATAGCAGAAAGATGCAGACACGTTTTGTTATTTAGGCAAACGAAACAGAACGAAAAAAAAAGAATAGCTCTTTTTATCCGTTCTTTCCCGAATCGTGCGCAGTTGGGAGTTTTACACATTGTTCTGCGTTTCATACCTTTGTGTAAGAAAAATGACGATTGACTTCGAGAATATCTGATGTAGACTTCCTATTAGAAATTTCATATGAGCAAGAAATTATAACAAACAGAAAAGATTATGACATAAAAGTAATTTCATCAGATAAACTGTTTGTTGAGTTAGAAAAGTAGAGCAGCAATAGAAATGCTATAAAAAGAGTAGTAATATGTTACTATTATCACAAATCATTGATCTTCAAACTATACACACACGTATTTCAAAAGAAAAGTAAGTAAAAGAAAGATGAAATAACAGAATGGTGGTTCTGAGATGTTTAATTGCTTAGTTTAGCACACGCAAAAAATGACAGCCAATCGTATTGATCCCTATTCATTAATAATTCTCGATGTACCAAAAATTTGGTCATTGGACGGAATTTATGACGATTTGATCAATAATTACGGTGATGGAATTGCAGATGTAAAACGAATGTTTAACAAGGATGGTATACCGGTGAAATCAGTTCGAGTAGAATTTCACTCATCGGACCAAGTACAGGACCTCTTAGAAAGTGGACAAATAATTCTTAGTGGACAAACTAAGGATGTAAAAGAATATTTTCTGCCAATGATTTGTTTTGTTTGTGAAGGAATTGGACATCCATCGAGAAATTGTCCAAATGTTGACCCCTGTTCAAAATGTCACAAAAGACACTACATTAACCAGACAACATGTTCACCGATGAGTCAACCAATAAATGAAAATCACAAACCAAATGCAAAAGCCCCAATAAAAGTAAATCGTTCATCGACACCAACATCTACTGCTAGTGAAAACTCAACAATGAACAACGTCGCATCCAGCGTTAATGTTTCCACGCCACTAAATAATATAGAAGCGCTAATAAGAGCTCAAACAGCAAAATATGAACAGATGATAGATGATTTGGAGGTGAGACCGACGACACGAATTTCTCATATTGAAACACAACTGAAAAACTGTGGGAGAATAACCAATCCATAAAACACTATTTTTTACATTTAATTTAATCTAGTCAGATATTGATTTACGTTGATTTTGCATATGCTATGTATGTTCAACAGATTACAATTCACGTTATTAATAAAAATAGGATTATTCTAGGAAAAATTATTTTGTAAACAGAAAAGCCTAGTTGTAGTTAAGAATTAAGAACCGTTAAAACATGTGTACTGTACCGCGAACTTCCATATGTATCCTCAACCATGCGTATTGTTGAGAGTCTGATAAAGGATATCAATTTATCTAGTGAGGCTGAGACACTTCTTAAGAGCTAATCACTAGTTCAGTTCTTTTAAATGGGTACTGCTAACAGTTCTTTTCAAAAGAATGGAACTGATCATCAGTTCCTTCGACTAGTTCTTAGAAACTGTAAGAACTAGAACTATCAACTATTTCTGTCAACTGCATTTTTATCCATTGAAGGAAGGTTAGCAGCTTTCATACTCGCATACTAGTTAGCCGTCATACGAGAAGTAATCATCATTTTTCATGTGATGAGAGATTCCATTCTTTTTGAGAGAGGTGACAATCAGTTTTCGTTTAGAAATACTGCCCTAGTGAAAGTACTCATACTATGAGTACGACTTTATTCATAATTCGTTCATGAGTACTCATATGAGTTCTACTAACAACTTTTAAGTATTTTTACTCAGAGAATATTCATTCACCATTTTGTTTTCCAAAAATGAAACTGTATAAAGAACATATAGTTTGGTGCACAATATTTATATGATATTTTTCTCGCTGGTCTCTCTGTATATAGTCGGAGATGGACTCGTCTGTGAATATACTTTTAGTCCAACTCTGGCTGCATGAGATCACTCTTCTGTATGAAAATACTAGATGAACAATACTCATGAGTATTTTGCCAAAAGTTATATGCATACTCAACAATACTCGAGTACTCAAACTCGTCCGCACAGTACTCATTACTTACTCATGTGAGTACTCAATGATTACTCAAAATGTATGAGTGCATATGAGTACTCGTCCGGTTTTTCCGGCAGAGTACTTTTGAATACTCACGCATGAGTACATTCACTAGGGTGTTTACTACAGTAGTAACCAATTATAGCTCTTTTGAAAAGAATGAATGATCAATCCTTGTTTAACAAAATTGAACTGAAACCGTACGATCCCCAGCATACAGTCGCCTGATGAACGAATGTAATTTGATATTCAGATTTATTTTATGGAGGAAAACGAATTCATGTTAGATGGATTATGTTAGTGAAAAAATTATTTCTCTACGTTTTTTATTAAAAAAACGAGCTCATTTAGGGTTTGAAACTCAACGACGATATTTTAAGCGCAGGACTAACATAAAATTGCTAAATATTGGTAAAAATTGTAGACACTTGGGATGAATTTTACCAGATTATGTTTTTGACAAGAGTAATCAACTTTTCGTTTTTCTCAAATGTATGCCGTTATATCTGTACTACCATCACACAACGTTCCTTTTCTCAACATTAAATATAAAATCAGAACATTAAAAATGAATTTTGAAAATTAAAATACGAAGTCGACTCCAACAGCAAACAAATAAATTTATACTTTTATATAAATTTAATAATTAATTTTTCATATCAAATCAATGGCATATGTCGAGAAGCCCAAATTGGCGAGCAATGAAGCATCTAGGTAGGTAAAAAAGAACGAACAATGTTGGCTGTCGATTAACGAACCATTTTCATACGGTTTTAACGCCGTTTAACTGGGGCCGTTTTACAACCAGAAACAGTCTGTTTTCACTCTTTTTTTCAGACTGTTTTTTACACCGTTAACGAACCAGAGTTGGGCAACTCAACTCCGGAGTTCGAATTTGCTTTTTAAACGACCGGAGTTGAGTTGAAGACTGATGTTATCAACTCCAACTGCGAAAATCTGGTTCAAAATTTCTTCAGCTCCGACTTAACATCAGCTCCAGTGGAGCGTGTTTTTTCACAATCAGGTTTTTGGTTTCGATCACATCCTAGTAGTATGATAAAGAATATACTTTCAAAATTAACATTGTTGAAATATAATTTTGATTTACTATAATGATTTTGGTGTGCATACTATTATAAAAGGAAACATGAACGCTACACATAGTAAAAGTAAAAAACAGGAAGGAAAAAGAACGAATACATTTTAATTTGAAGTTGGAGTTGTGTTGGAAATTATACGTGAGAGACAGCATATTTTCCACTTATTTCGCTTAAGTAAATAAATATATTTTTGACTGTATCATTCATGTGCTCTTCAAATTCGGAGCAAAAACGCTAATACTTCAGCTACCAGCACTAAATATCATATCTGAGTATTGATAGATTTTCACACCATCGTCGCCATCCGTAACTGAAATATTACACGCCGCCACTGACCCAATGATCAACTAACACCTCTGTCTACAAGATCTTATATACATCCCAGGTCCAAGGATTAGATAACAAGATCTTGGAAGATCATATACGATCTTGGGTGATCGTATAATAAGAAATCATGAGATTTTAAAAGATCTTATCAATTCTTATCAATTTTCTATAAGATCTTACAAGATTTCATATGACATCTTGTAGCAAGATTCTTATAAGATTTTACAAGATTTTTCTTATCATAGGAATGTACAAGATCTTGTA